>PRKT01000829.1:192194-203677 GCA_003671525.1 Saccostrea glomerata | reverse complement strand
TATGACCGAAAATAATATTAACTGCACAGATTGGCCAGCTCAGTCTCCAGATTTAAATGTGATTGAAAACATTTGGTTAAAGATCAAAAGAGAGCTTAAAGGCATGTCCGCAACTATTGAAAGTCGCGATCAGCTGTTTCATGCAATCAGACAAGTGTGGGAAAACATCCCCTTGGAATACGTCCACAGCCTCTACGCATCCATTCCAGATCGGATTAAAGAAGTAATACGTATGAAAGGAAATCTGACCAAATATTAGGTAAGTGACTTTAATTTTAAGTATACAAATCTACGTTTAAAACTTCCGTTGTGAACGTAAACAACGCGACGCCATTTTGAAAAATGACGAATACTTTTGTCCATTGACTGTAGATACACAATGTGAAGATGTACATATTACCAGGAAACCCCGATTCCTAATTTTTTTACGGGAATTGTTGCACTTTCACACAAAGTTTTCGGTCATATATTGAACATAGAGATGAACAGTATGTCAGCAAAACTACACATAAATCCCTGCAAACAATTTCGTCAAACATTGCATATATTTAGGACACGATGTGTAAATATACATTATTCCGATTTCCTTTTTTTTTCGGGAATTTCCATGCTCACTCTGGAAATGGATATAATTATCCATCCATAATATTGCTGAGATTTGACCATTTCTGACAAACGGACTTGTTTTTCTTTTTAAATATAAACTTGTTATTTGATAATTTAAAAGTCAGAAAAAACTGAAAGTTTCTGTGACAGAGCGATAAGGAGCGTGTACCGTGACTGATTATGTCACGTAATCTGCACATGGGCAGAACGGTTCCAGATGCATATTAAAATCGGAATGGACTACTTTAAAAATTCAACTTTGAATTTTTTTTTAAGTTATTCAATAAGTTCTAGTCAGCCCTCCTATTAAGAACGATGCAAGAGAAACTTAAGGAGTACTATGTACAACAAGTGGTGAAAATCAGATCTAGAAATATAAAAAATCAAATTCAATATAGAAAATTTGAAATAAAAAAAAATGCAAAATTTATTGAAATTCAAACATAATATTTTTTCAGCACTCTATGTATATGACTAGTTCGTCTGCATAATTGTCTGATCGTATGCCTGTCTGTAAACTTTTACCTTCTTCTCAAGAACCGTAGGGCCAATTTCAACCAATATTAAAACACTATTTAAGCCATCATTAAATAAAAGGTATTTTTAAAAAAGAAAATGAAGGGTCAGGCCCTCTTCCAAGGGGAAATAATCAAGAGAAAATTAAACAGAGTGAGGTCATTAAAAAGTCCTAGAACTACCGGTCCAGAAAAAAAAAACTAACAAATAATGACCCCGGGAGAATGGTGAGGCCAAAACCTAAGGAATCCAAGTTTAACATTGAGATATGTAGAATTTTTTTATAAAATCTTTAAAAGCCTCTCAAGAACCACTGGACTAGAAAAACTGAAACTTTGATCGAAGCATCCTAGGGTAGTATAGATTCTAATTTGTTCAAATATTGAACGCCATGGATTTTATTATCTTAGTTTTCAATTAAAATGTATGAAAACCACTTGACCCCAAAAGCCGAAATTTAAGTGGAAGCAGCCTGAGAAGAGTAGGTTCTAAGATATTAATATCATGACTTCTGGGGTAGGAAGGGGGATCAAGTGAAGAACAACAGAGCCAAAGATACTCTTTTGGCCCATGGGCGTCTTGTTGACAACGATCTTTGACAACTACTTTTAATAGAAATTGAATTCATTTACCTACTTGTCATTGAGCGTTTGTGAAATTATTTCAAATACTAATGCAGCACAACATGTCTTCTATGTATTCAGGCACGCATGCTTAAGTGTACGTCAAAAAGTTTTATGCCCCTCCAAGGCTCTTTCTCAGTACAACCATACGTTTTCGCGCCCATTCATGATCACCCACCCTCTTAAATATCATATTTGTTTTTAATAATTATATTTTTTTTGTAGATTGGATGAGTTGGGAAAGTTGAAAATGCATATTCTGTATAAAATATTAAACTGCACACACGAGGGCGCTTCTGTACTTACCTATATACGTGTTATTTATTTTTATAATTTATTTATGTTGGTTTGAGTGGAAACGAATAAGAACATAATTCATGCATTCCTTACTCATTTATGGGAGAAAACTTCCGTTGTGTTTTTTTCTATATAAACATTAGGATGTATTTGTGCTATTTATTGAAAATCTATCGAATTTTTATGAATGTAAGGAATTTTGGTATGCCTTGTAGGTGTTTTGGGTGAACACAGCTCTCGTTAACGACGTCCAGCTTGGACAATGTAAACTTCACTTGCACATCGTTTTGTGGACACACATCACAATTTCATGAAGCATTTTATTCTGTTTTCCACTAAAAGTTAGAACCCAATAAATATAAGGAAATCTGTAAATGCATGTTTTTTTTACCGAAAATAGTCACAGTAGAATAATCAAACATTTCATTAGATTTTTTTAACTTGACGGCTATATATAAGCATCACAAATGAAAAGAAAGAAAGATTAAATGAACTAGTAAATTAATTTTAAAGTTTTTAAAATTTGTGAAATATGAAAAGTGGTGACTCAGAAATTTTTACAGGTATGTTTTTTGTACAAGATATAACATTTATTAGTTCCCTACATGTACCGGTGAAAATTGGGGGACTTAAGGTTTCATCTGCGTGTGTCCGTCCATATGCCTCTCCCTGTCTGTTTGTAAGTTTGTCCTACTTGGTTTTCCACACTTTCTAAACGCTTCAGATATTAAACTGAATTCTAATATGTGAGTATATCTTGATGAGTTACATATCAGGTTTGAATTTGGTCTCTCTTTATTGATTTTTAACCGAATTGTGGCATTTTTTCATTTTTCATAAATTTTTAAGGTAGAACCTATGTCGTAAAATTCCTTGTCCCAAGATAAATTAACATTTGCTTATCAATTAGTCAAAAGCACAAGACATGTTTCCTTGTTATTAAATGTAGTGCAGCCTGTGAAACATGGAATTATTAACATACAACGACTAGACATTTTCAGTCATTTTTAGGGGTATTTGTCATAAGGAGAATATGAAAAATCTCAAAAATACTTAATCAAACATTTTCGTTCGTTGACTTTACTAACTGAACAGTATTAAACAATATTTATCAATAATAAATTCTTTTATTATTTCATCAACATAAAGGATTAGTCCACATCCAGGAAAATATAGGCTAATGAACTGTATTATTTTTAGTCAAATTTCAACCCTAAATTTGTCAAAATTTTTCAGAAGTCTTTTTCACAATGTTTTCAAACTTAGATGTGATGTAGAACATACCCAAATGATTATAAAAAGTGATTAAAATATATACCTTTCCCCTTTAATTAATGAAAGATATGGAATTTACCGATCCTAATATTCTTGACCTTTTTGCACTTACACAAGATATAAGTATTGAATGACTGTTTGAGGTTACTTTCAGATTGAAAATATTTATTGGGTATCTTAAATTGTATTTCTAATTAAAAAAGATCATATCTAACGGAAAAATTGTAATCAAACACGAAGAATATGAATAAGTAACAAATAATTATGAAAAGGAATCATGACAGATATCACAAAAAAAATGTACACCCCATCACACTATCTACTACACATACATCTTTGACTTGGACACATTTCATCAGAATAATACACTATTAAGTTGGCAAATGAAGAATTCTATGGATTTTTCATTCCTTCAAAATACATGTATTTACATATCAATCACATTTTTAGAGTAGGTTGTACACAATGTGCATTATAATTTCATAACACAGGATAATGTTGGATTTGTCAACTTTATTAGGGCCAAGATCTAGTAAATGAAAGGTGCCTACAGGTTTCTCTATTCCAGAAATATAATGTCATTAAGCATTTTTACTAACAACAAAAAAATAGAAATTGGATTAAGATTATTTCGGCATGATTTTAAATTGTGTGAATTACAAAATGCAACATTTTCTACCATTTCTATTGAAGCTGTAAAGTACGGGAAAAAGTGACATTGAATGAATTATGACGTCATAATGGATCTAGCACAGGCTAAACACAATCAATAGTTATGATGTCATACGACGAAGATTCTACGTTAAGATCGGGTTTGTGTTGTGCTAAATTCCAAAGGTCAACATGGTGAATATGAAGATAAAAATAACGTTGAGAAATAGGTTTTATGTGGATTACTCTATAAGATAAAAAGCGTCAACAGCTTGAAATTCAAGCATTTTTTACCTTGGTCATTACATTTGCATATTACAAAATCATATCCTGAAGAAAAGGGGAAATCTATTTTAAAATTTGTTTTTATTTCAATATCAAACATATACTGTAAAGATGAAGAAACTCATATTAAACTTTTGAGTTAGATTAAATCAATTATTTCAAATATGTTTTCCAGCATTGTTATCATACATTTTAATTTATCTTTAATCCACAAGTTACCAAATTTTTGTGTGATTTTGAGTGATAATTCCTGAGATATTAATAACAATATGTTGTCACCCCCAAAAAATAAAACTAAGAATTCTAATAATCTTCCTTTCGAATCAGTAACAAACTTGATTTCCTGTGAATTGAGTTGACCAGAGCATTTACCTTTATCAGGTCATTATTATTCAATCCTTAAGACTAATCATTATTATTCAATCTTTCCGACTTTACTATACTTAATATAGTCTTAATAGCTGAGATTAGCTGTATTATTTTAAAGCCAAAAATTACCCCGCCCAATCAAATAGGAATTTTCGTTTTGGGATAGAATGTACAGGACTTAGCAGGTTTGGTACATGTGGATGTTTGTTAAAAAAAGTCTCCACAAACATTAGCCAAAATTTTCCAGTGTTAATATGCTTTTAAAAAATCACGCAAACGACGCATACATGAGCGTTTGAGAGTAAAATCGACGTAAAGTGGTTAAGCTCACCGTGCAAATTAAAACAGAGTGGATCGGCCAATTTAGGGTGAAATAAATGAGTATGACTTTCTGCTGTATGAATATTAGATTCAGTGATAATGCCTTGATAATAACTTAGGTGGCATCATGACAATAACGGAAGTGGCATGATGAAAAGCCCTAAGTTGTTCTGACGTTGTTACACGCCAACATCACCGTCATGGTTGGTTGGAAACATTTAAAGCTAACTCTCTAACAACCAAAAAAAATTATATGTTTGAAAAGTTGAAAACAATCTGTAAAGGAAGTATATTTTTGCCTTTTTATTTACTTATGCAATATTGCATTCAATTACTAAACCCATAGTATATTCTGTCAGCCATAGCACGATTGCAAGAAATTTATAATGACTGCAAATATGCAAAAAAGATCTCTATAACTCTAATGCATTGTATGACACTACAAAATTTAGTCACAAAATTAGCCTCATTAACATGCGCGTGTTTTTGACTTTTTATTATATCCTCTACGTGACACCATACGTATACATTTTATGGCTGAGTAGTTTTGACTAGCGATTTTAGTGCAAAGTAACCAAAATACACATCTGACCAATTTTCATAATTTTCGGTCACATACTAAAAACAAAAATGCCACCGTATTTTAATCTCTAGAAATAACACCTACCATTTTGATAAACCTAATACTGACTTCCCTAGAAAGTTTGCTTTTAAATGTCTTGACGAATAGACATTGGATATACTGTCCGTATTTTTTGTGTTGGTGATCCCATGCATATGAGGGACAATTTTATTCTATTCTAAATCCTTTCTATAAGAAACATCCATATTATCATCACAACATTTGTATACAAACTTATCAGTCTTTTTCCTTCATTTCAAAGGAGTCTAGATATTCTAATATGATGGTATTTTGTCTTTATATTATGGTATTTTGTCATTTTATGATGGTATTATGATGGTATTTTGTCTTTATATGATGGTATTTTGTCTTTATATGATGGTATTTTATCATTATATGATGGTATTTTGTCTTTATATGATGGTATTTTGTCATTATATGATGATATTTTGTCATTATATGATGGTATTTTGTCTTTATATGTTGATATTTTATCATTATATGATGGTATTTTGTCATTATACTACTTTTCATTATACTTCTTTTCATTATATGCTAGGCCGAAATTAAAAATATCGTTGTTTCCCCTAACCCGACCTTGAATTCTCAAGGTGGGTCGGTAGGTAGGTAAACAATTTTATTTTATGACAGCAGCTTTAAAAATACGTTCTAAAATTTAAAAGAAAAAACTTTTTCAGTAAGAAAAGTACAAAAGAAAGGGATTTGGGAACAATATGCTAGGTATCAAAAATATGCTGTGTAAAATTCATGATTAATTAATTTACAACTGTTATTTAGTTGGACTTGTGAGATATCTCACGCCAGAGTACATTTAAAAAGATCGAATACATAAAGACAATATTCTCAAATACGCAATAAAACCGGACATCCGAGTATATTTTTAGCTCACCTGAGCCGAAGGCTCAAGTGAGGTTTTCTGATCACATTTTATCCGGCGTCCGTCTGTCCGTCTGTCTGTCTAGCTGTCCGTCTGTCTGTCTGTCTGTAAACTTTTCACATTTTCGACTTCTTCTTAAGAACTGCTGGGCCAATTCCAACCAAACTTGCCACAAAGCATCCTTGGGTGAAGGGGATTCAAGTTTGTTCAAATGAAGGGCCACGCCCTCATTCAAGGGGAGATAATTGAGAATTTGTGAATATTTGGTGGTATGTTTAAAAAATCTTCTTCTCAAGAACCACTGTGCCAGGAAAGATGAAACTTATGGGAAAACATCCTCAGGTAGTGTAGATTCAAGTTTGTTCAAATCATGACCCCTGGGGGTAGGGCGGGGTCACAATGGCCGACCAAAGTTTTAAATAGAAATATATAGGAAAATTCTTCAAAAATCTTCTCAAGAACAGCAAAGCCATTATTGCTCATAATTATATGGAAGCATCCCAAGGTAGTATAGATTCAAGTTTGTTCAAATCATGCCCCCCGGGGGTAGGGCGGGGCACAATGGTTGACCAAAGTTTTATATGGAATTATAAAGGAAAATTCTTTAAACATCTTCTTCTCAAGAACAGCAAAACCATAATTGCTCATATTTATATGGAAGCATCCCCAGTTAGTATAGATTCAAGTTTGTTCAAATCATGACCCCCCGGGGGTAGGGTAGGGCCAAATTTTTAGAGTTAATATTTTCAATAGTAAACCAATTTCTACTTTTTCCTAGCCACAATGCTCGGATGAGTGATGTGGCCCATGGGCATCTTGTTTCAAACCTCCCATCAGTCCCTAGTGCTTATAGACAATCAATGTACTTTTTGAGGGCAATCAGATTTGCAGTGTTTCTAGAGCATTTTGCTTTAGAGTTAAGAAGTGTATAATTTTAAGTCGAAGGTCCAAATACCAAAAAGGAATGTCGAAAACAGTCTTTCAAAAGGGACCATAAAAATTTATGTCCAGTGTCGCAAAAGATGCTGGCTCAAAAAAAGATCCCTTACTGCTTAATTGTAAAAAAGTTCTGAGTACGTCTAAATTTGGAGCGGATTAAAAGCAAAGAAACAACCAATCTTCGGGGACGTAATAAAAGAAAAGTAGACTGGGCATCTCGGGAAGCTGAATCATGATTTCAAAACTATTTGTAAAGAGTAGTTAAACAATATTTAATTCGACCAAACATAATCTACAAATGATGAAAATGCTACATGTATATAAAATGTCATAGTCACGAAGTTTAACTCATAACTAAAAGCATTAAAGAAAGAAAATCTGAATTGTATTTATCAGGATGAATATTTAGACATATTTACAACAACTCCTTTATGGTTCCGTAATGGCATATAGTAAACATAGGAACATAGATGAACTGATTATTTGATCAAAACTCAAATTAAATAAAATGCAGTGAAATTGAATGATGTGTTCACTAGGTGGGCCCCTCATCTGCTCATTAGCCGGGCCGTACATGCACCATGTATTACGTACCTTAAATTCAACAGACAGCAGGCACGTAGTATCAGGGAGGGGCCTGCCCCCCTCCCCCACTTTTTCTCCTGACATTACCTTTACTATAGAAAATGTTTACAAAAAAGGAAGGTTGCCCCCGCCCCCATATTTCAGCACAGTGTATCACACCTTCGCGCCATTTTCTTCAACAGATCACAGTAGAACAATGTCGACCATTCTGCTAAAAACTGATTGTGATAAAGTTAACAATAAAAAAAATTATTGAATCTTCTTACTTGAAAAAGCTTTTTGGTCGTTGCGATTTTATTAAGTCGGTCGCGTTAGGGGAAACAATGTATTTTTTATTTTGGCCTCAAAAAATTTCTTTTGTTCGATAATGTATCTATAAGAGACCATGCGTAAACAATAATGTATACAATAATGAACAAAGATCATTGAATTTATAAGCTCCTGGCTCCAGGATCTTGAAACAAACTAAGACTTAAGTCAATTTTTTAATCGACGATAAAATATTGAATATATAAAATATGAGATAATTTCTTCAATTGCATATAAAAACATCTCTGTGAAACAATATTAAAGATTTTTTAATTGTGGTCTGTTTCACTTTACAACATTTTAATAATATTAAAATAAAAATTTTGATCGACTTAAGCTTAAAATTTTTCAAAATCCCGGGGACAGCATTTTTAATTTAATGTTTTATATGTTAAATGACCTAACTGATTTTTTTGTTTCGGTCGAAGTCGAGCAGGTGTTTGAAAATCTAGTCCAAGGCCTAATTACTCCCCAGACTTGACAGTATATAGAAAAACCAGCACGCACTAAATCTTAATAAATCTCGTCAGTACAGGAAGTTTACATGTTTTTTTTCATCTCATGAAAAAATTCAGCTCCAGTCTTGTATCAAAATCATTTTGTGATTATTTTACGTCAGCCATTGTTTGACATGAACCCAAGTGAAATACTTTTAAATAAAAGTTACAATACCTAGACTGGCTTGCCGACGAAAAAGTAGTAGCATATAATTAAAAGTAGTATAATGACAAAATACCATCATATAATGATTAAATACCATCATATAAAGACAAAATACCATCCTATAATGACAAAATACCATAATATAAAGATGGAATACCATCATATAATGACAAAATACCATCATATTATGATAAAATACCATCATATAATGACAAAATACCATCATATAATGACAAAATATCATCTATAAAGACAAAATATCATCTATAAAGACAAAATACCATTATATAAAGACAAAATACCATCAAATAAAGACAAAATACCATCATATAAAGACAAAATACCATCATATAAAGACAAAATACCATCATATAATGACAAAATACCATCATATAAAGACAAAATACCATCATATAATGACAAAATACCATCATATAATGACAAAGTACCATCATATAATGAATGTTCTCCACATAAGGCAGTTACGGCGTTCCATATTCTAATGTCTACTTTTACATGTTTTTATGATATTTCAATCCATTTTGAAATTGATATGCTAATCACTGTTAAAATATTTATTTCAAAAGTGAATATTATTTTAACGTTAACACTGACTTTTTGACAACTTATATTTTGTTTTAAATGCACTCCAAAACATAATTGAAATAATTATTTGATAAGTGGTTGTATTTGAATGCACTCTCAACCACTACTGACATAACTATTTTAAAAGAAGTTGTATTCCAATAGTGTTTCCATACATGTACTGTGGTTGTTATTGAAATGCACTCACAAAAAGGAAACAACATTGTCTTTGTTTGTAAGGCTCATTATATAAATTGCATTCTAGAAGAACTTGGATTTAATTCTACAAGTTGTAATTCTACTTATACTCATACTTACCTCTCTAACCTGTCAGTTTTGAATACTTTTCATATTCTACAGAGCCAAAATGAATTTGATCTACCCTATATACGAGGGTTGTCCAGTAAGGTCATGGACAACGCGTTTTTCTCGAAAAGTTATGGGAGCACTAAGCTGAAATTTTCAGTAAATGTTTATTCATCATATTTCAGTACGTCATACTGTTTTTGATAATATGTAGTCAAAAATATAGATTTTATTATGCTTGAATGTGCACAGGGTTCGGCCCCACAGCGCACGGTAAAAATAACAAGGTTATGTTAGAGAATACACAAGAATTAATTCGGAATTAAAGTTTTAAATGCATAAGGTTGGGAATAAAATTATCTTACTTCGATTTGTTAATCAATTTTGACGTCTTTATAAATAATTCAAGGTATTTGGTTAAGTTTTGGCAGTTTCCCGAGCATTCGAAATTGGAAAGTGGTTAATACAATACACGAAAAATCGCGATTATTAATGACGTTACGGCGCACCAGAGAGCAGTTCAGTTAGACTAGTATGTTGCAATGACACCTTATGAGACTTTAAATTAATATAAACGAAGGAAAATATGACAAATATCACAAGACATTTTGATATCATTAAAAGCCCCCTTTAAAAAATATGGAACTCGTAAAGAAGAAGGTACATTTTCTATACAAATAAAGCCCTATATTTTTCTAAAAAATGAAAGTGATATAAGAAATAAAAATTAATTCTTTATGAATCATAGGGATTCTCTGCAGTAAGGATACACAAATGGTTTTTCTCATATGATCTCCTAAATGTCAATTGTGACGTCATCAACTTGTGCATTTTCCCGCATTTTTATACCCGCACTTTCTAAAGAAAGTTCGGGTATATTGTTGTTACTCATGTCCGTCCGTCCGTCCGTCTGTCCGTCCGTCCGTCCGTCCGTCCGTCTGTCACACTCTTCTTCCTTGAACTCCTCTTACATTTTACACAGTAGCCTAATCATCTTTTGGGAGATGGTTGGTGGTGTCATGTAGATGTACAGTAAGGTTTTGGAATGTTGATTTTGCCCCGGGGGGAGTAATGGTGTCGAAAAATGATATTTTAAAAAGTGAGGTCAAGGTCAAAGGAAAATTCAAGGTCAAAATATGTTGACGTATTAATAGCTCTTAGCAGTATGTATCAGCATATGATGTATGATAAATACATCTTGAATTGTTTATTCAAAACTGGTCTAGACATTAATTTTAGAAAAGTGAGGTCAAGGTCACAGGAAAGGTCAAGGTAAAAAAGAGTAAAGCATCGTAAAGCTTACATCAGTATGTATCATCATGTGAAGTTTCATTACACAACTTGAATGGTTTCTTTAAAATAAAGCTAAACACTAATTTGAAGAAAAGTTATGTGAAGGTCAAAGGAAAGGTCAAAGTCAAAAAATATTGCTGCAGTTGGATATTTACATCAGTATGCATCAACATATGAACTTTGATAAAAATATCTAGAAAGTTTCTTTGAGCCCGATGGAAAGACAGATGGAAGGGTGGAGGACGGACATGACAAAACTATACATGTATTCCTAATCATGGTGTGGCATAAAAAACTTGAATCTACATTATATGAGGATGTTTCCATCTATCAAGATTAT
>PRKT01000829.1:118047-176064 GCA_003671525.1 Saccostrea glomerata | reverse complement strand
AAAAAAAAAAAACAGAAACATATGTTAACAACGATATAACTAACTCGTAATAACGAGATCTTTTCTCGTTATTACGAGATAATTAACTCGTAATAACGAGATCTTTTCTCGTAATTACGAGATCTTTTCTCGTTGTAACGAGATAATTAACTCGTAATTTCGAGATCTTTTCTCGTTATAACGAGATAATTAACTCGTTATAACGAGATCTTTTCTCGTAATTACGAGATAATTAACTCGTAATAACGAGATCTTTTCTCGTAATAACGAGATCATTAACTCGTAATAACGAGATCTTTTCTCGTAATAACGAGATAATTAACTCGTAATAACGAGATCTTTTCTCGTTATTACGAGATCTTTTCTCGTAATTACGAGATAATTAACTCGTAATAACGAGATCTTTTCTCGTTATTACGAGATAATTTAGGAATTTATTTTATTTTTCATTTATTTAGCTAGGATAGGATTAAACCGTGAAGGACTTCAAATAGTAAAATTACTATTGTCCGTGATCAAATGTTTTAAGAACTCAACAGTCTATGGCTGAGTAGTTCTCTTCAGTGATTAATTTTAGTAGGATTATTTATTTTACTATTTTACTCAACATTTATTTAATTTTCATTTTAATGCAAACTATGTAACAATAGTTGTACGTTTGCTATCTTTCTCTTTTATGATGACTAAAGTTGATTAATTCAACGAAAGTCAATTGTTATTTTATTTAGAATCAGTAATTTAATTTTTCTAGATACGTAAATTTTTCTTTAGAATTTTTCATTGAATATTTATTCAAGAACTTGGGAATTTAAATTTTTGCTTTGCTTCCAGCTTCAATAAAGGTTATAGTATTAGTAATTCATGGCCCGTAATTTACAGGCTGAATCTTTTAACACAGTAGAGCTTGCTTTAGGTTTAACAAGTCAGCGTTATAAGTAACCACGACTTGTTTCCCGTTTTAATAAAGTGTTTTAAGAGTTTAACAAGCTAACCTGTTACATACAGTAAAGCTGTTTTAAGTTTTACAAGTCAAATTTATAAATAACTGCGGCTTGTTTTCATTATTAGATATTGAGAAATAGACACGATAGATATTTTGGGTGGTTTTTCAGTCTGTTTTACGCTATACTTTTTTATTCAATTTATTAAAATTTAATTTATTATTGTTAATTTGGTATGAATGTGGTGTGAATGTCGTCGTTTGAAATAATTTTTTTCTTGATAATGCATTTAATAAATTTAATTGTTTAATGTTTATAATCTTATGTCTTCTTTGCGAATGGTACATTTTTAGCAGAACCGCTAGCGTTACAATGGCATTAAAGAAGGCCGTTCCGGAAATATGACGTCATTAATTTGGTACAATTTTAAAGTTTTATACAGAAAAGCTTCAGAATGAATAATTTACGTGCTTATTTTGCCTTAGCAAAAAGGGTCGCCCACTTCAACTTTTTTTATATTGTCTAAACTGTTTTGAAAAATCAAAAATATCGCAAAATCATTGTAGACAACAGTGGCAGAGTATGTTTTCTGAAAGAGAATATCATTGAAAATGGATGTTTTCTGCACGGTTCCAAGACAGTACGGGAAAATACGTCCCAATAAACATATATGTCATATATGTGAAAAAAAATGATTTGTGAACTATTACCTCATGGAATTCCATTGAAACAGAGAAAATGGATTTTAATTTCTAATATCATTAGCATATTTAAGAAAATACAGGGTTTCATTTGTATTGAAACTGTACCTTGTTCCTTTAAGCCATTCAACGGTACATGGCGACGTCACTATACCTGGGAAGAATTCTTCAACGGGACGGTAAATAACACATTATTAATTGATAATAGCAGAGTCAACAATTTTTTCAAAATGCTTTGTTTATTGTTCGGATCGCGTTAGAGAAAATTCCATGAAGACACCTAGAACAACTAGTGGGTTAATTTTGTCTTTTTTTCGGAGATTAAAAGCAAATTAAAAACGAAGGAGTGGAATTCATTAGTGTTAAATACATGTGATCAAAAAGTTTAAAAAACTTCTTTCATTTCACACATTAACAATGACTTTTATTACCTCTAAATAAAATACAATTTCTGATACGATTTGTAGTATCTATGTTCTGTTTATCAACGTGTAGTATTTTTTTTTGATTAACTTAATTTCATTTCTCATCAGACTTCAGTATTTAAAAGACATTTACATTGATCATTTATACTTTTTAAAAGTGAAAGAAAAAATACAAGAATGACATAAAATAAAAACAATATTGTTATTCAGACAAATAAAAAATTCAAATAATAGTTAGACACAGTTTAATCTAATACACGAGTCAGACCTCGATCACATTATCTCATCCATGTCATCTGATACCTAGTCTGTGTTTGCTATTCTCCTGATTTGTTTTGATTAAGTGGACTTTTAAGCTTGATTATCGTCCGTTATCTCAATTTTTTTTCATCATATATATGTATATATTACCTTTGGTACTAAATCAGTCTAAAAATGTTTACATAAAATTTTAAATTCGATAACCAATATCTGTTGTGATTAAAAATGAACTTTTAAAGAGATACAGAGATAACGAACTGTTCGAGCTCAAAAGTCCAGTAACGGTCCTCCACAACCCGTGACTTATGACATGCATGTGTATTGAGAATATAATACTTTTACCTCCTGTTTCATCTAGTTTGTGCACTGACAATTTGCTAAGCACCGCTTGTAAGTCTTAGAAATGCTGTAGAGGAAAAGGTATTGCCATCAAATAGTAAATTAAGAGCGACACCCTTATCATAAATAATGAACACAGCATAATCAAGGACTTACCGATGAAATATATTTGATTAAGAAAACTTATCTTTGGGTTTTTCTTGTATGATTGTTTATAAACAGGATTTGTACTGGTATAGCAACAACAATTCAAGGTTGTTTTTACTTTCAGGCATCGCCATACCGTCAACAAAGTCTGTGCTGATGTTTTTTTTAAAACGTATTTCATTGTTACAAGTGGTAATCCCACTTACACTAGACAAAATTGCTAACGCACCACCTGCAAATTTTTAGTTGTTGTTGAACATTTGCCGGATCAGTTCTAATGTATATGATATGCCATAATTTCAAAAGCAGTGGGAAAGACAAATTTCTTGGCATCATGAATAAACCTTTAAAAAACACTCTTGTCCGAAAACCTATTTCCAGCTGTGCACTGTGTACCAATTTTGCACACGTATGAAATTCTTGATCACTTATGGGGTCTGTGAAATTCCCCTATATTAAAGGAGTAGTCCCAACTTAAAATTCAAATTAAAAATAGTCATTGACGCACATATCTCCAATTGATCATCTGATACTTTAGTGCCCATACCAAATCCACTCCGCTTTCGGTCGACCCAGTTTTGTGGAACAATTTTCAATTCATTTTATGGTGCTAACATACTGCTGTGATTATCTATAGTATATATTTTTATGTTTGATAATCTATTTGGAACAATTTACCAAGAATGGGATTCATAACCTTTCTATTGTTTTTATTTTTTACAGATTTTTTTTAAAGGAACCCCTTGCGAATGCCATCTTGTCTGCTTTTGCACGCTCTTTTAGTGTCAAACGCCGCATACGGTGTACGTCTTTCCTGTTTTTTAATTAGTACAAACGTGAAGAACATAAATACAAAGAAAAAAAATGCAATTGTTTTCTTTCAAAATGGAATAGACACGATGATATCTTTTTCTAAGTATTGGTCACACTTCAAAAAACATAGATTGTAGTTATTCATAAAGTTTAACATAAATAAGCCCTATTTTTGTTAAAGTAAAATATTTATATATCAAATACATAATAAACAGGTTTTTAAAAGTAAAATATTAAATCTCTTAGGTGGTGCGTTAATAATTTTGTCCAGTGCATACTTCTCTTTCTAAGGAAGAAATTATTTAAAACCACCTCTCAGTTTTGAATACATTTAATATTCCGCAGAGCCAAAATGTATTTGAAATACATAATAAATATTTGATTCCGAAACTTCAAAAGAATCCTTAAAAACAAAGATACATTGCAGATTCCAGTAAATGTTCAACCAAGCTTCTTTCGTTACTTCTCACTAAGAAATTAGCAGTAGTGAAGGAAAAACTTCAAGAATACTGTGCAACTATGTATTCAAGAAGTGGTGTAGATCAGAGGTGGAAACTTAAAAAATTCTATAAAAAAAAACTTGAAATCAGAAAACTTTACAATAATAAAAAGCTTAAACCCTACGACTTTCAACGTTATACACCATTTTTCCTGACAAATTAAAATACGTGCTTTTTGATATCATTGACAACTGCTTTTTTAATAAAAATAGAACTCTTCAATTTATTTACCTCGTCATTTGTCATTTGCAAAATTGTTTCTTTAAAAATTATTCTGATTGCGCACATAAGTACTCTGAAGGTGACATCAAGAAGATGCTTGAGTTTCTGATTGACAATATTTATGTAGTTTTTGGAGAACAGGTATTCCAACAATATATTGGACTTCCCATGTGTACTTATTGCGATCCGTTATTAGCTGACTTATTTTTATATTCATATGAAACAGAATTAATGCAAAATCGTATGTTTAAAACGAAGAAAAACACTTGCTGTGGCCTTCAAATCGATATTTACATATATTGACGACGTACTGTCATATACGAGGGCCGTTTAAAAATTACGCGGACTGTGCTATTATTTACTCTTACAGACGTCATATAGTTATGAAATTTCACAGAAATATGTATCTTAAGGATTCCAATAAATTTTGGGCAAAATTTCTGTATTTTAAAGAAATTCTACTAAAATTATCGGTATGTTGATATCGCTGATGGAGAGGTACGGAGCACAACAAAAATATTGAAGCAAAAGCATGCGGAATCCAAAATTTAGCTCATTAATTTTCTATAATTCGCGATTTTTTTCGACAATTTTCTCAAATGTATACATGTATCTTTAAATTGTTCTATTATTATGCATTTAGATTTCTGAAGTGATATTTGAAGTACTAACAGAAGTATAATGATTTTTCTCTGATGCGATTCCCGTGAAAACGACTGTGAAAATGACGTCTCCTGAATTGACGGCGCACCACACTTTTGTTAAATTATGTGTAATGCTCGAGATATCGCCAACATAGATCCCAAATATGCATAATATAACATGTAGTAAACTAGGGTATTCGTCACATTCGTCCACAAAAAGCAAATTGAAATTTTTGACCGTTAGAACTCTGTAAAAAGGCTATACGGGAGGACGGGAAGAAGATTATCGACGAAAACTTTATCCGGACTGTAAAGAACGTGATTGAGAGTCACCAATATCACACTATATCTCGAAAATACCTGCAGTTTTTGGTTTTAAAACAAAAAAGAATATTCTTTACTTGTGAAATAGTGTTTAAGCTTGACAAGAAATGGTATTTGGATGTTGAGTAGATAAGGTAACTCAAACTGTACAGGTACTCTTGGGAAAATGTTGAGAAAATGAAAGCTCAATAACATATTTTTTTATAATGCCTGTGACGTCGAAGATTTTGCTGCTCCGTGACTTAATGATATGTCCTAAAAAATCACTCAAAATTGATACCAATTTACAACATTTTGATATGAAATTTTGAAGATCATAATAGTAAAGATTCTTTCCTATTTTGTGTGACATTTTACCCGATTACGTCGTCAAATATTTTTTCTGTGCAACAAGTCCGCGTAATTTTTGAACGGCCCTCGTAATAATGATAATTTCCATTCCAACGTCAATACGATATATCCTGGTGAGTTTGAGATTAAAAGAACAGTTTCTTAAACGTTGTAAATTATTGACAAGCAAGTTGGTAAAACAAAAATATCAGCAGTCTCGTTTAAAGACATCATTTTGTAAGTTCTATGATCCATACAATAACCTTATCAGCAAACACAATTTATCATTAGGTCTAATGCTGATTGATATTTTCAATTGTTAGTCAATTATTTACACAATGATTTGGCGAAGGATTTTTTTCTTTTATTTCCTGATCATGACAACGTGCACATGGAGGATGTAACCGGTTGGTAGAAAACGCTCACTCCTCTATGGCACCTGATCATACCTCTGATGTTTCGGAGGTCAATATTTACTCTGCTTCTATTTTGTTTAATGGTCTTCGAGATTGAATACTGTTCGTTATCTCCATATCCTTCTTTGTTTCAAAATATTGATCAATACTGTGCATTTGTTGATCATTTATATCTGTCCAGTTCAGTAGCCAAAAATGCAATTCTTATGAATGCGACAAAAACTTTTATTGTATTTGCAAATTCACTGTTCTTATGGTAAGACTTTTTTTTTATCATTTTATCATTTAAAAGTAGACTTCAACACTGAAACTGAATTCTAATTCGTAAATTATCTTCATATATTTATGGAATAGGTGTTTTGAACATATCATATTTAAAACAAGACGCAAAAATAGGTAGTGTCTGTTCCTTCGCCAAGCGCTTGACATCAGAAATGAAAGTCACAGATCTTTCGAATGTGACCTTTAAACGTCCCCTGTCACGGTAGGCGCTGGCACGATAAAGAACCGTCACTGATCAAAGGCCTTGAGTGCCTAGTATCCATTTGTAGTTCTAAAATTCAAGCTCTTCACCGGAATACGGTGACTTCTCCATATGAGTGAAAAATTCTCAAGAGGGACGTATCTGGCTTCCGGAATTCTTTTCTTTACATGTTACACAAATGAAAATTTAAATGAAATTGGTCGTGAAAATTTATGTGATCGATTGTATTTCGAATAAGATACATTAGCCTATAATGTTTTTCGATGTAAAAGAATGAATTATACAAAATTAGTTTTCTCGCGTAAAAGAGTCTAGTTCGTAACAGTGATTAAGGAGTATTTTTTTCAAATAATTTAAAAACAAAAGATAAACATTTGAAACCTTAATTATTTTGAAACAAAATTTGATTATATTTATGGAAATAAGTGGCAATGACAAATGCTTCAAATTGCATGGAAATGTATTTTCTGTAGGGATGATTTCCATAGAATGGTAACATAAACAGTTTTGAATTGACTTAAAAAATCATGTCTTGTTCTATTCGTAACAGATAGCCTAAAGTAGGTAAATTATATTTTTTAAGAGTTGTCCTGTTTATGCCCCCGGATCGAAAGATCGGGGGTATATTGTTTTTGTCCTCTCTCTGTCTGTCTGTCTGTCTGTTTGTTTGTTTGTTTGTCCCCCAAACTTTAACCTAGCCCATAACTTTTGAGTGGTTGGGGCTATGGTTTTCATAATTCATTGGTGTGTTACTTGTAATATGACCTTTCTTTGGGTACCACCAAATTTGACCTCTTGACTATGACCTTGGAGTTTGACCTATTTTTATTCTATTTGTTATCAACTTTAACCTTCGCCATAACTTTTGAACAGATCGAAATAGAGAGTTCATATTTAAAATGCGAACTCCTCTAAATAAGCAGATTCAGCTGACACCAAGGACAATGACCTTTTGACCTTGGTTGTGGCCTATATGCTGAAAATAGATTTTTTGAACTTTCGATATAATTTTTTAACTAAAGAAGATATTTTATATTTAGTATGCGTACTTTACTTAATTAAGTGCTTTCAAACTACACCGAGGTCAATGACCTTGTGACCTTGACTGTAACCTTTATGCTAAGAATAACTTTTTCAAACTTTGTTGCCGGCGGGAGCACATTGTTTCACAAACACATCTTGTTAAGCATTATTTTTCTTTTGCTGTTTCCTTATGACTGTGGATTTGAGGACAGAAAATACAAAGTTTTTCTTTGAATGATACTTAATATCATGTCACAAGGTAACATTTTCTGAAACTTAATATCATCTATAAACCTTTTCTGAGTGTGTTTTGTCTATATTTGAAATTCCAGTGAAATATTACTGATATTTTCCGAGTATTTTTCATTTTCCAGTTCCTAGGATAATTTTCGAAAAGAATTATCCCCTTTTCTAAACTTTTGACATGATAATAAGTCTCCTCAAAAGAAAAAAATATGTTTGTATCATCTGTCTTAAACAAAATTCTCGTAAAAACTTCCAGAAAAAAATGGGGACATATTTTTTTAGTACTCTTATCTTCAAAAATAAAAAAAATGTTAATTAGGCGAAGTTGTTGTATTTCATCTTCAATAGCTTAAATTATTTATGAATGGATGGCTGTTATACATTGTAAATATTTGGATGAGATATATAACAAACAGTCTTTAAGCTCTAATGTTCTCTTAACTATAAAGGAAAATTTGAGCTGAGCCAATACGAGACTCTTAATATCAGAAATGAGACTAGGCGCCATGGAGGAGTAAGAATCCCTTGTCGACCGGTCACATTGGCCTTGTGCGCTTCTTGTCATGATCAGGAAAAGAAAAAGCTAACGACTGATGCCAAGAAACTAGGGATGTCAACAAATATTCGAGTACTCGACTATCGTTCGATCATACCGACTATTGACTAAAATTTCTTTAGTCGGTTATTCGTTAAAAATGTGTTTCATCAAAGTAAAATTGCATTCAAGACAATAAATTTTCATTTGCCCATTTCATTTATTTACAGATTAATAATTTCATTTGGTAAAACTAAAGGTAGGGTATAACTGTTCAAAGGAAATTAATCGTACGTCGATGTATTTTCGGCAAACATATCTTCAAAATACATGTAACTATACTAGGGCCAGTTATGTGCGTAATTTAACCTAATTTTCTTGATCCAATCTTAATGCAATCATTGATTGTTTGCACAAAATTTCATTATTAAAATTTATCCCAAGCTATCTTTCCTTTGTATTTATAAGAGACACGTTTTAATTGTTTACCTGTCAAAAATCATTGACAGACACGTAGAAATTGGCTTCAATTATGGGGTACATGTACTACAACTATGTAAAGAAAGGACAAATAAGAGATTTTGATATCCTGCATTTAAATAAAATCTGCAGCTAATATTAATTAATTTTGAAATCAAATAAATGGGATACATATTGATGTTCAGTTTTTATTGTACAACGTACATGTTTACAATTCCAAAATTTGTTTTGAAATGGGTATAGTGAGGTTAAATATTGTAAACTAATCTGTAAAAGACACACGGTAAAGATGATATAAAAAATAATTTTAAATTAAACGAATATTCGACTATCATTCGAATGAAGCCTCCGACTATTCGACTAAGCTATCCGAGTAAAATTGACATCCCTACAAGAAACATATCATTACGTCATAACGTGATTGCTATTAAAAGCAAAATATTCCTTTTAATCTTTCATTAAACATAAGAGTCTTTTTTTATGAAAGGAAAAAAAAATAAATAAATGAATAAAACATATGTCAATATATCATGGATAATTAATTTGTTACACAAGAAACAGAAGAGTTACCTAAAAATAATAAAAAATCATACATTCAAAAGAATGTTTTTGACAATCTGTTCGGACTTTGCCCTGTTTTGTCATCTGGGATCATCGGTTTGTCAAATAAAGCTATTCCATGTAATTGATATGATGTTATCATAAAACATATTATTTAGAACGTGTTACTGGATGGTCAAAGTTCACTTAAAAGTGCACTGTTTACGAAACATTAACCGAGTCATGTTTTATCGAAATAATCAAAGGTGATTAGCAGATTTTGTTAGCGACAGTAAAATCAAATCAGAGGTTTAAAATAAAGAACTACCTTCGCATTTTTTTTTATTAAGACCAAATATTGATATCAATTATTATTGTAATATACTCTTTAAAAAAACGCATAATACAATTTCAGCGACACATTGAACAGAAAGATTATTTAAGAAAATGATGCACTTATAAAACAAAAATGTGGTAGACAACAGGAATACTATATAAAATTCACAATTACTCAACAATTTTAAAATTATAGTCAGTTTAAGACCATAAAGATCAATATCTGGTATGCCTCCCGCAGACACAAATGATAGCCACAAACGGCATCTGATGGAAGCAGATTTGTGTAATAAAAACTGTATAGGAATTCCTTTAGAATTACTTATTGCTGTGATTTTGTTTGTATACTCTTAAAAAAAGAAACGCATAGTTGGAAAAATATTCTTAAAATGTATGATATTTTTGTCATACCTTTTATTTTTGTATGGATACGATGCATTCGAATTAAATGCACGATTCTTTATTGTTATAGTTAATCTTGCAGCTATTCTACAAGTGTCACAGACAAAAAACAGGATTTTGCAAAATTTCCACCAAATTTTTTATCTCAATTTTCATTTGTTGAATTCCGATGCAATTCTTTCAGGTACAAAGAGGCTATCAAAAGAAAAGGGAAAATGGGTGATTGAAAGCAGGGGTAGCGCATCTTTAAAATTGCAAGAAGTTTTAATGTTACACACAGACCATATCTACATGTAACCTATAAAACATAAACCATTAACATCGAACACCCAATGTTGGCAAAAACTTTGGTAGACTACGTGTGACAGCAGTAGCAAAGCATCACTTCTGAGGATTACGTAAATTGCATGAATGTAATGCAAGGACGTCATCTAAAGCATAAACTATCCTCGAACTGCACAGATCATCTAACAAGACCGTTTTCAGTTGACTAAGAATTATTGAAAGAGGATTATTCATGCCATTGGTCCGACCCCAGAACACCCCAAATACCGACCTCAAAGATCTCAGATCAATAGAGTATGATCGCAGCATCACAGCTGAACATTTTGGTTTATCTACTAATCCAAAATGTTTATCTAAAAGCCTATTATAAGTTTAATAGTGCTAATGCTTTGTAATGAATGTTAGAAATACAGCTCAACAACTTATCTTCCAGTGCCCGTGCTTACATTCAGTCAGAAACATTTTTCACCAAAATTACTTACAGATCACTATCGTTAGGTTTACGAAATGCATGACAAGTCACAATGATAAGAGTATTACATGTATATAGAAAGTTCATACGCACCTGTAACTATAACATATATATTATCTAACAGGTGTATAACACATGTATATTATATATGTTTTACATATAAATGAAACACATATCTTACATGTGTATATTTACACACATGTATTACATGTGTTAAACATATGTTGAACACGTGTGAGACTAAACATATGTTCAACACATGTGGACATTTTTCCTGTGTAGCCCCTTGTCCGGTAATCAGGGCCCTTGAGCAGTAAGAATTCTTTATAAGTGCCAATGCCCATCATGACACGGTGCTACAGTTTTAAGGTCTTATCTGAAGATCCTTCTCCATTTCAAATGTACTTACTTTGTTTAGGAACAGTTGCCGTTATCTATTATTTCAACTTTTTTTCTCCAGACTGCAGTTGTATTCAAACATATTTGAAGTTAAAGACTATTGCTTATAATTTTTACAAATATAAATCGAACATTTATTTCAATCTTTGTAATTACAAGAAAGCTTAATATGGCTTGGATGTCGAGTATCTGAAATATAATCCTTCATCGACATCATGTTCTTCTTCACCCTATAATTATACTCCTGTTGGACACGGCACTGATTATTGATTGAGGGACAATATGGAAAGTATTTGTCTTTTATATTTAATTATCCATAAATGAAAAATTAAAGAAATTGATGGAATGCATGATTATTACTTACTGTTCCCTGCTGGGAATGCATATTACAGCATTGCATTTGTTTGCAAGGCATATTATATAAAATCTGTATCTTAAATAGTGTATCTTTCTGGCCTAATTCAAAACTTTTATTTATAAAAACAGTAAAGAACTGTTCAAGTCTTCAAGATCAGTTTGATGCAGTTGCCTCAACACAAAACCTACATGTACACTAATTGCATGGGATATGGTATTTGATTAAAAGGGTAAAAATGAGTCACAACTGTATCCCCTCAAATAAATATTTCATTTAAATTTAGGTAATCTTTTAAAGGTAAAATCCTAAATTGCTATTTATGTTGAACATCTTTACTTCATAGATAAAACTTCTACAGAACAAATCTTTTTCAGATACAAAATACATTTATAAAATTCTGTTTAAATACTAAGGACAGATGATACAAACAAACTTTTGTCAAAGAATTAGAAAATAACAACTTTGGTCATGTTTAAATGAATAAAATGAATAATTTTCACAGCATAGTTTTTGATTTGTTATGTGTATTTGCACAAAAATGGAAATTGAAGTAAAAAATATTTGTATAGATTAAAAAGGATGGTTTTAGAAGGGCATACATTTGAACATCAGAGAAGGTTTACAAGTTCTTTATATTTTAGAAACTATTTGTATTATTTTTTATGAAATGAGGTAAAAAAATATTTACCAATCCAGGCATCCATTTGTTGTTTGTATCATGTGTCCTTAAAAAATTAGCAAATAGAGAGTTTTTCTTTTCTCAAACTAGCAGGTTATTTTTTTTAATTGAAATAATAATCTCCATGCATTGGTTTTATCATGTAAATCAAGGAATGAATGCCTCTATAGAGGGGTTGAATTGTTTTGATTGTATTTTGCAGGTGTGATCTGGAGGACAATTATCTCTTTAATACCAACAAGAGAGAACACATTCCTTTTCTTTTCTTGACATACATCGAAAAAAATCCTTCGCCAATTCAATGGACTAACATCAGTTAGCATTTGACCTAATGATAAATTGTGTTTTTTGATAAGGTTATTGTATGGACCATAGAACTTACAAAATGATGTCTTTAAACGAGATTGCTGATATTTTTGTTTCCTCAACTTGCTTGTCAATAATTAACCACGCTTAAGAAATTGTTCTTTTATCTCAAACTCAACAGGATATATCGTATTGACGTTTCAATGGAAATTATCATGATTATATGAAAATACGTCGTCAATATATGTAAATGTCGAGTTGAAGGCCACAGTAAGTGTTTTCTTCGTTTTAAACATACGATTTTGCATTAATTCTGCTTCATATGAATATAAAAATAAGTCAGCCAATATCTTAGTGAGAAGTGACAAAAGAAGCTTGGTTGAACATTTACTGGAACCTGCAATGTATCTTTGTTTGTAAGGATTCTTATGAAGTTTAGGAATCCAATATTTATTAGGTAGTTCAAATACATTTTGGCTCTGTGGAATATTAAATGTATTCAAAACTGAAAGGCGATGTTGAATAATTTCTTCCTCAGAAAGAAGTATGAGTATACACTGGACAAAATTATTAACACACCACTAAGAGATTTAATATTTTACTTTTCTTATGTATTTGATATATAATATATTACTTTAACAAAAATAGGGCATATTAATGTTAAACCTTATAAAAAAAACTACAATGTTTATTGAAGTTTGACAATTACTTAGAAAAGGATATAATTGTGTCTCTTCCATTTTGGAAGAAAACAATTGCAAATTTTTCTTTGTATTTATGTTCTATGCATTTGTACTAATTAAAAACACAGGAAAGAAGTACACCGTATGCGGTGTTTGAAGAGCGTGCAAAAGCAGACAAGATGGCATCTGCAAGGAGTTCTGTTAGAAAAAAGCTGTAAAAAAAAAATAAAAACAATAGAAAGGTTTTGAATCCCAATCTTGGAAAATTGTACCAAATATATTAACAAACATAAAGATATTTAATCTAGATAATCACAGCATTATGTTAGCACCATAAAATAAATTGAAAATTGTTCCATAAAACTGGGTCGACCGGAAGCGGAGTGGATTTGGTATGGGCACTAAAGTATCAGGTGATTAATTGGAGATATGTGGGTCAATGACTTTTTTTAATTTGAATTTTAAGTGGGGACTACTCCTACAATGTAGGGCAATTTCACAGACCCCATAAGTGATCACGAATTTCATACATGTGCAAAATTGGTGCACAGTGCATAGCTGGATATTGGTTTTCGGACAAGAAGGTTTCTGAAAGGTTTGTTCATGATGCCAAGGCATTTGTCTTTCCCACTGATTTTGAAATCATGGCATATCATATACATTATTCGTCTTTACACCGGCAAATGTTCAAAAACAACTAAAATTGTACAAGTGGTGCGTTAGCAATTTTGTCTAGTGTAAGTGGGATTACCACTTGTAACAATGACTTTTGGCTATCTGTTACTAATAGAACAAGACATGATTTTTTAAGTCAGTTCAAAACTGTTTATGTTACCATTCTATGGAAATCATCCCTACAGAAAATACATTTCCATGCAATTTGAAGCATTTGTCATTGCCACTAATTTCCATAAATATAATCAAATTTTGTTTCAAAATTAATAAGGTTTCAAGTGTTTATCTTTTGTTTTTAAATTATTTGAAAAAAAATACTCCTTAATCACTGTTACGAACTAGACTCTTTTTATATAATCAAATTTTGTTTCATTATTAATAAGGTTTCAAGTGTATAGGTTTTTTTTAATTATTTGAAAAAAAAAATATATTCCTTAATCACTGTTACGAACTTGACTCTTTTACGTGAGAAAACTAATTTTGTCTAATTCATTTTTTGATATCGAAAAACATTATAGGCTAATGTATCTTATTCGAAAATACAATCGATCACATAAATTTTCACGACCAATTTCATTTAAATTTTCATCTGTGTAATATGAAACGAAAAGAATTCCGGAAGCCAGATACGTTTTCTGCGAAATGCTATGACTTTGTATGAAACCAGATTCCTTGACGCTTTGCAAGAAGATATTTTTTTTCTGATAAGGAGAATATATATTCCGTAGTATTTAATACAATCAATTTTAATGAATCTCCATTTTTTCCGGATTGAAACGACAAAACAATTTTTTATAGAAAATAGGTTTTACATATGATTCATGGTATATTGTTTAACGTCCCTCTTGAGAATTTTTCACTCATATGGAGACGTTGCCGTATTCCGTTGAAGGGTTTCAATTTTAGAACTACACATGGATACCAGGCACTCAGGGATTTTGATCAGTGACGGTTCTTTATCGTGCCAGCGCCTACCGTGACACGGGACGTTTTTAAGGTCATATTCGAAAGACTTGTGACTCTCATTTCTGATGCAGAGCGCTTGGCGAAGGAACAATCACTACCTATTTTTACGTCTTATTTTAAATATGATATGTTCAAAACGTCAATTATATAAATATATGAAGATAATTTACGAATTAGAATTCAGTTTCAGTGTTGAAGTCGACTTTTAAATGATAAAATGATAAAAAAAAGTCTTACCATAAGAACAGTGAATTTGCAAATACAGTAAAAGTTTTTGTCGCATTCATAAGAATTTCATTTTTGGCTACTGCACTGGACAGATATAAATAATCAACATTAAAAATGCACAGTATTGATCAATATTTTGATACAAAGAAGGATATGGAGTTAACGAACAGTATCAATCTCAAAGACCATTAAACAAAATAGAAGCAGAGTAAACATGGACCTCCGAAACATCAGAGGTGTGATCAGGTGCCATGGAGGAGGAGTGAGCGTTTTCTACCAACCGGTTACACGCGTCATGTGCGTTGCTATACCAGTACAAATCCTGTTTACAAGCAATCATGCAAGAAAAACCCAAAGATATGTTTTCTAAATCAAATATATTTCATCGGTAATACCTTAATTATGCTGTGTTCATTATTTATGATAAGGGTGTCGCTCTTAATTTACTATTTGATGCCAATACCTTTTCCTCTACAGCGTTTCTAAGACCCTCTTGCAGATTGTGCTTACAAATGTAGCAAATTGTAAGTACACAAACTAAATAAAATCGGAGGTAAAAGTAATCTTCTTTTCTCAATATACATGTACGTCATAAGTCACGGGTTTTCTAGAACTCTTAATGGACTTTTGAGCTCAAACTGTTCGTTATCTCCGTACAATTCACTTAAAATGTTCTTTTTTCAATCACTACAGAAATGGGTTATCTATATTAAAATTGCTGAAGTGCAAACATTTATAGACTGATTCAGTACCAAAGATAATATCTATAATGAAAAATATTGAGATAACGGACGATTATCAAGCTTAAAAGTCCACTGATACAAAACAAAACAGGAGATTAAATACAGAAGAGGTATCAGCTGACATGGACGAGATATTATGTGATCAAAGTCTGACTTGTGTATTCAATTAAACTGTTTCTAACACATATTCGATATTTAGTTTGTCTGAATAACAATTTTGTTCTAACTTTTTGTTATTCTTGTAAACAATATTTCTTTCACTTTCGAAAGCTGTAAAATGCATATGATATTTGTAAATGTGTTTTAAATGGTGATGTTTGATGAAAGTTAAAATCAAATCAATCCAAAAAAAATCCTCATGTTGATATGAGGTAGATTAATTTTACAAATGGTATCAACAATAGTACTTTATCTATGAACATTTCAACAGAAATTGCTCCTACACATGTATAAGGCAAGGTAGGTGTTTTAAACTATTTTAGTATTCGTGTATTAAATTTTAGAGAATTTAAACTTATCTGGAATCCCGTCCGTTCATCCCGAATCTGCTTTTACAGTCTTAGGACAAAACAAAATCAACCAACTGGATCTAATTGTTCTAGGTGTGTTTGTGGAATTTTGTGTAAACCTCTCAAATAAATAAGTCATTTTGCTAGAAAAATATTTTAAAATGGTTGACACTGTTATGATTGATTGATAAGTAGTTGTTAAACGTTCATTTTGAGATACAGAGATGTCACTGTATACCGGTGATGGACCTTAAATATACACAGGAAAAATGCCCACATGTGTCTCCCATCTCCTGAGGTAAGAACTGTATAAACATGTATCCATGGTAACTGTATATACATGTATCCATGGTAACTGTATATAGATGTATCCATGGTAACTGTATATAGATGTATCCATGGTAACTGTATATAGATGTATCCATGGTAACTGTATATACATGTACCCATGGTAACTGTATATACATGTATCCATGGTTACTGTATATACATGTATCCATGGTAACTGTATGTATCCATGGATACTGTATATACATGTATCCATCACAACACAGCAAAGTAAAGGGTAGTTGTTAATTTCCATTTAGTTCTGAAACATTTCCTTTTGGTGAAAATGGCCCTTGAATTTTAATCTGATCAGTGAAGAATTTTAAACCCTTCTAAAGTAAAATTCTGGCTTTTCCTTCAAAGGGAAGGTTTTTAACAATTGATGAGTGATAATGACAATAAAGTGACGTATAATCCCAGGCCTTAGCTTTGATGACTATTACAGGTGAAAACAGGTATCTGAGTAACATTGTTCTTTATTTATACCTGATAGAGATGAGGAATATTAATAGTGGTGACAGAATGAAATCTTCAAGAATTGTTGGAGAAAATTGTGAAAATGGGATATAATTTACCTTGATTTTTATACGTGTTAAGTAAATGCAGAAAGACAATTGTTACAGTGGTTTGAATGGATTCTAAATGAGTGAATTCATGGATTATAGTTTAATAAGAATATGCACTTAATTACAAAATCACAACAACAAACAATTATATTGTAAAGTTCAAGTGAGGTGGCATACTTAATGTGTATGATGGAGAATGAGAATGATATAAAATGATCAAAATGATATTTAACAGTTGATATTGGATTTGAAAAGTTATAAATACTTATGAAAATTCTCAATAGGAATTTTCTTAATACCGTAACACTGTACAGGACTCACCTGAGTGACCTTGGATAATAACCTTCAGAAGGAGGGCTTTATCGATAATAATGGTTATATATTTTTATAGATTTAGCTAAAGGTTAAAATTTTATTAAGAAAAAAATATAATTTCGACATTTTTCATTTTCATCACTTTTTTTGTACATCTGTATGTGTTTTTTCCCTAATGGATATAAAAAAACTTTGGATCTGAATTTTGAGCAGACCTGTAGATGAAGTAGAAAGTGATAAATTAAGGATGTCACTCTTTGATGTGTGGAGATAAAAAAGATATACAGCTGACATGCTGATCTCGGTGTTTCTACCCCTTCACTACTGTAAATATCTTTGTGAGGAGTAACGGAAGAGGCTTGGTTGAACATTTACTGGAACCTGCAATGTATCTTTGCTTGTAAGGATTCTTATAAAGTTTCGGTATCCAATATATACATAGGGTTGTTCAAATTCTTTTTGACTCTGTGGAATTTTAAAAGTATTCAAAACTGACAGGTGATTTTAAAGAATGTCTTCCTTGAATATGTTGCTTATATTTTTGCTTTCACTGAAACATCCGAACACTTAAAACATGTCCTAAAAATGTTCTAAAATTTAAATATACTTATATATATATGTAAAAATGTTTTTCGAATCAACATAATTAAGTAATTCTAAAAACACATTTTTGTGAAAAAAAACAAAAAAAAAGAAGTATTTCTTATTTTAATATTATTATTTTGAACATATTTTATTGACAGTATATCAAGGGGCCCGGGATTGAACAAAAATTACAAAAACTTAGATAGTGTTCTCCCGGGAATATTGTTGTTCTCAAAGTAATACATGTACAAATATTACAACATACGTACATTATACCATACTTAAAATGCTTGCATTTAATTTCTTCTTTTCACAGTTGAAAAATTGAAAAAGTTCTACTAAAAAGACTTTAAATACAGAAAATCCCATAAGTTTTCCTATTGTGTTTGCAAAGAAATTCACTTTTAAAGTATGCATGGATACTTCGCTGAGCAGAAAACTCTTTATAAATGATCGCTGAAAAGAAAATGAAAATAAGAGCTTGTGTGAAAACTGTTCTTTTTACATAAATCGACGTGGAACTGATACGAAAGTTCTAATTTAATAGGTAGAAAAAAGATGGGTGTTTAAATATATGTAGAAGGACAATTTGTTTCATGCTGCATGCTTTTTAAATGGATACTTTTACTAAGAATAACAGAGAGTTTAAATATTATGAATCTGGTCGATTGACACGAAGGGGGGGGGGGGCTAAAACTATCGCACATAATATTTGAAAATGATAAATTTACACAAAGATAGATCATTTTGATAATAAAAATTAAATTATCAATGCATTTTGTATAATTTTGACAAAGAAAAAAATATAACAAGGTGCCCTTTTTTTCTTTCTAATGCCTTTGAGAAATCATGCAGTAAATTTGTGCCAATGGTCTTTTCAAAAAAGATGCTTTTTCAAACATTGAAAAGTTGATAAATTTGTCCTAAAAAAGTGACAGGACTCTTTTAATTATTAAAACAATGAAGTTGATTTTTTTATGATGACTTTAACTTTTCTATCGTCAACGTCCCTTACTTATTCAGCAATATACCTTAATCACCTGCATACGGAGTATATATATCTCAGTTGATTCGATACACAAGAATATGCTCTACGTATGAATATTTTCTAAAACGAGGAAAATTATTGACAAGCAAGTTGATCAAACAAGAATTGATGAGACAGGAATATCAGCAGCCTCGTTAAAAGTAATCATTTTGTAAGTTCTATGGTTGATACAATGACCTTGTCAGAAAATACAATTATCTCTGAGCCAAATGATTACAGATGTTTTTCATACCAATTGTTAGTCCATTATTTATACATTAAATTGACGACGGATTTTTTCCGTTATCTCCTGATCATGACAGGAAGCACACAGCGGTTGTGACCGGTCGGCAGGGGATGCTCACTCTTACATGGCACCTATTTCCACCTTAGATGCTTTGGATGTCTGTGTTTGGTCTGCTCTTATTTTGTGTCGTTTTATTGACTTTGATATTGAATACTATTCGCTATCTCCATGTCCTTCATATTGTAATTCATAAATGTTTTCAAATCATTGATGTATAATGACGAATGTTTTATTCATGAAAGTGAAATACATAGGAAGACTGGTGTATATTTGAACCGTGCAAATCATTCTAGAGTTCATAGAATGGATGTTATATGATTTAAAGCATCATTATTAACGTATACCTAAAGATCATATAAAAAATACAAGTTACTGATAATTGTTAGTTTGAACTAAATATAAGCTACAAGTGCACAACATTTATCATTAATATCAGCAATATTCAGAACAAATAAACTTGACTAAAATTAATGTATGCACTATTATTTTATAGGTGTTGATCCCAGAGAAGAAATACTGTATACTCGGGAATAACATTTGACGAAAGCGCAATCGAAGGATCAGACGTTTTAGGCTGTACTCGGGCAACCCATTAGGCGCAGTGACCACAAGAGTCGCCTCATCTTCTTTAGAAATAAATTTTATCAAGATTCCAACATTTACTGCGTTTGATAAGTACTGAAATTGTGTTATTTCTGCTATTGATATTTTCTTTTAAGAAATAGGGTATCATTTTTGTTTGTTTTATTGGGATGTGAACCGGGTTGGTCACGTGATCAAATCATATTAAGCCTGAACGGCTTTATGGAAGATTTGATCATGTGCCAACTTGTTTAACATCCAAATAATACTCAAAAAAAGATATCCTTTTACTTATATTTTCATTTGTGACTGAATCATTACAAAACGTAAAGTACTAAAGTTTTAAATCAATGAATGATTTTTTTTCAAAACTCAACATTGTATAAATTGAATGTGTTGTGCACGCCGATCGTTTCTTACGTCAACTTGAAATTATGCATATCGTTTATGACTAATCAATAAATCTATTCTCTCATAATCTCTTTTTCACAAAGTGTTATAGAAAGGCAATTATTTGCAAGTGTAAATTTGTTGTTTGCTGCATTGTAATGGATTTATTGAGTGATTTATTGTATTTTGGCTGAACCCCAACAACTTTCTAGAATTTTAACGCACTTTTATCAGGCAATATATTGTTTAAAGAAAATCAAATTTTATTACAATTCCGGAAAAAAGATGTTATATTTTCCCTCCCATTAAGTCACTGTCTGTAATACATCTGTACCTACAAATGGAATAATCAACTTAATGAAATGTAATTTGAATTGATTAACAATCAATCATATAATTGATTTATTAAGTAAATTAAGTTTTTATTTAATTACAATTATGCACATGGCGAGGATTATTTTGCCTCATAGCACAATAGCATGTAACACAAATTTAAATGGGAATAAAAATTACTCGGAAAATATTTGCTTTGTTGGTTTTCGATCGTGCAAAGGTACAATAAAACTAAAACCGTACCGCCTTCTTGAATTTAAGTTTTGCAAAAATATGATAAAATAAATGAAAAACACAAACTGAAAGTAGAAAAGCAACAAATAGTTTTTATAAAAAAAATTCCAAATATCTCTACCATGGGAGCCATTGGGAAAATTGACCTCTATTGGTCGAAAGTCATTTGTCAGTTCTCTTTTTTCTCTATTTTTTCATTGTTCTCTTCTTTCTGTTCCTTGGCCTACATATTTCAGGGTTTGTTGCCCTTCTGTAAATTAGAGTTTTCGCTCTTACATGTACAGCGTGGTTGTGTTTGTATAACAGCTAATGGTGATACAACTTACGGTTTGCCTCCAGCTGAACGATCTCCGTTAGGAATTTTCATATTGATACTTTTTGTTGTTTGGAATTACCGGAGTTCCGGGTAAAATGATATCGTTTGCAGTTGGTGCAGAGTGTATCTCATTCGGAACAAGTTAAGTGTGTTAGGTTCTAAAATGCTTTCTTGACCTTTTGTTTTTTAATGACGTAATGTCTTCCTGGTTTATAAGTAATCATATTCACATCGCACAATGTATCAAAACTATGACTGCACAATTCTGATTTCAAAACAACGCTTTTTCGCTCACCTGAGCCGAAGGCTCAAGTGAGCTTTTCTGATCAAAATTTGTCCGTTGTCTGTCGTTGTCGTTGTCGTCGTCGTCGTAGTCGTTGTCGTTGTAAACCTTTCACATTTTCATCTTCTTCTCAAGAACCACTGGGCCAATTTCAACCAAACTTGGCACAAAGTATCCTTGGGTAAAGGGGATTCAAGTTTGTTCAAATGAAGGGCCACGCCCTTTTCCAAGGGGAGATAATCATGAATTTGTTAAAAATTAATGGCATTTTTAAAAAATCTTCTTCTCCAGAACCGCTGGGCCAGGAAAGATGAAACTCATGTGGAAGCATCCTCAGGTAGTGTAGATTCAAGTTTGTTCAAATCATGACCCCCGGGGCAAGGGTGGGGCCAAAATGGCCGACCCAAGTTTTACATAGGAATATATAGGAAAAATCTTTAAAAATCTTCTTCTCCAGAACCACTGGGCCAGGAAAGATGAAACTCATGTGGAATCATCCTCAGGTAGTGTAGATTCAAGTTTGTTCAAATCATGAGCTCCTGGGAGGGGGTGGGTTAAAATCCGAGCCTAAGCCCACCTCAGTAAACTTTCAGTTCTGATCTGATATGTGCTTTTTCCTAGCCGATGTCCTCAGGTGAACGCTGTGGCCCCTGGCCTCTTGTTTGAAGAATGTGGGAATGTTTATTTTCGCAACATTGTTAAGGCTTATATAAGCGGCGGGCCTAATTTATACGGGAAAGGTTTACTGTGACGTCACACAAAATTATGACTTTTATGTATTTCTCACAATACATGAAAATGTAATAATTTGCTACTCTTAACTGTATTAGCATAATAAATAACAATATAAATTATCAATGCATTTAAAAAAGTTGCTAGTTAAATCCCATGTAGCTGTTTAAAAACAAAGCACTCATCGCGATAAACTTGTAAACATGACGTCATATTGGTAAAACTGACGTACTTCATGTGTTGTTAGAGGCAAATTGAGGAATTTTTTAACAATGAAAAATGCATTCTATTATTAAAAGGAATATTATTTACAGGTTTTATATACTCGCTTAATACCAATGTATAGCCTTTGTTAAGTGTGATTATTAATTAACTACCACGAGAATGTATTTTATTGATTATTTCGTGTTTTTATGTACAGGGTACGTGTATTTTACATCGAAATGCCTCATAAAATCGTATTTTTGCAAGGGCATACACTGCATAGATCTGAACCATTTTTTTGAATATAGATAAAAGATATTTTCCTTAACTTGAAAAGTGCTGCTGCTTTCTTTAAATCGAGGAAATAATTTTATAAGTACACAAAATATTTGGTAAAATTCAATTATATTTCGACATTGGCCTATTTACTTAAAATGTTAACTATTAAAACGCGAATTCTATTCAAAGCAGCAACACTTTTCAGAAACTACAAAGTACGGTATATAGAAACAATTGATAGCTTGAATTTTTAATTTCAATTAGTATGCCCTTGCAATATTGAAATTTATCATTGACCTACATTCCGTGTACCTACTATGTATTCATCACGTGACTGTCAATCGATGGGACCAAACTCAATACAGTACAAAGTAGGTTATACTATGCTATTTCCACAAGTATTTAAATTTTTTGATAATAATACGGCTGAATAAAAATAAATTCAATTTTGAAAACAATTCCCGTTTTTGCACTTCTATTTTCCGTTGATTTCTCATAGTAAGCCTTAACAGTACTGCGTTGCAGAAAATTGCTCTTGACATTTACTCATCTTATTTGTTTTTAAAAATCTCTGTTCAAGAACAAGTTTTGATAATAATTTTTATTATAAGAAAAAAAGAAGGAAAATTCTCATGAATTCTTAGGATGCCAAATTCATCACAGAACATTCACTCTACACAGTATCTTTCAGGTTTTTATACGGCAATAGTATAACTACAATAGAGGACAACGCATTCAGAGATTTGGCAAATTTGGCGGAACTGTAAGTGTGTTCCTTAAATATATTTTTTTAGAATGAAGGATATAGAGATAACGAACAGTATTTTTGTATATTAATATCCGTAATACAATACAAAATAGGAGCAGGGTAACAACGGACCTCTGAAACATCAGAGGTGGGATCAAGTGCCTTGGAGGAGTGAGCATCCCGAAATTCGATGTATGAATAATGGACTAACAATGTGTATGAAAAACGTCAGTCAGCATTTGACTCAATCGTAAATTATATTTGCTGACAAGGTCATTGTATCGAGCATAGAACTTACGATAAGATGACTTTAAACGAGTCTGCTGATATTTATCATATAGGTTGACTGTGTGATTGCTATTAACGTCTTTTTCAAGTAAAATAACCAAGTAATAACCAGGAAACAGATATCAATATTCAAACTATAATATCCCGAGTATTGATTCATTCAATTGGTTGACAAAATAATAGATACTTGTGTTCCTTAGTTAAAATATTTTTGACATATTAAATTTTAATATCCCCTTCATTCATTTCAATGGAACGCCTTAAATCACTACCTTGTAGCAGAACACTATGCATCCAGTATGTCAATTTATCATCACGTGATATGAACAAATTTTAACATTATGTCAATTTGTTATGAGATGATGTTCATATACTTTTACATCATGTCAATTCTGCATTACATGAAGTTAAATCATTCTTTATAACTTGAGGTCAAAAGTTTATTCTGTGACGTAAAAATACAGTGGCATTATCCCAAATCTATAATATATCTCTATTTAATATGGACAAATATTTATTTTATCAGTACTCATTATGTATAAACGCTTAGTATGTTTTAGTTAATTATTCTTTTCAAGGTCGTTATATAAGGAGGAGTCAATCTAGTATATAATGAATGTTGTCGACCGTGTTTTCACGACTGGGAGGGTGGTGTCTGTTTACGGGCATCAGGGGGAGTTGATCCAATTCCACCCCTTACCCACTTAATGTTAAAGGATAGTCCAATTAGGATATATTTTGGTCATAAAAGATGGGAGTCTGGGATCTTCTATAAACATTCCAAGGGAACATAAACCTAAATTTATATATTTTAACTTGAGTTTTATTCTAGGAATTATTAGGTCTTGTATATTACATGTATATGTGTGGATTTTTATTGCATGTTTAAAGTTCATGTAATATTGAAAAGCACAAAATGAAGTTTACGCATCAACTAATAAAGGAGTATAATCTGTCCAATAATCGCTAAGCTTACACCAATATTATAGTAAACGTTCTTTAACATACTTATTGTTAGTCCATTATTTATACACTGAATTGACGACCGATTTATCCGTTATTTCCCGATCATGACAAGGAGCACAAGGCGGGTGTGACCGGTCAGCAGGGGATGCTCACTCCGCCATGGCACCTGATCCCACCTCTGATGTTTCGGGGTCCGTGTTTGCTCTGCTCTTATTTTGTATTGTCGGAAGCTCACTCTTTCATGGCACCTGATGCCTCCTCCGATAATTATGCCCACCTTCGAAGAAGAGAGGGCATATTGCTTTGCTGCTGTCCGTCGGTCTGTCGGTCCGTCGGTCGGTCTGTCGGTCCATTTAGTTTCCGTTCATTTTCTTCACAACCGTTGCACATACTTAAATGATATTTGGTATACAGGGTTATCAGGTAAATATCTAGGTCAAGTTCTGTTTTGCGTGTGATCACATCATTTTTGACAGAGTTATGCCCCTTGGACTTAGAAAAATTCCACTTATTTGCCGTTTCCATTCATTTTCTTCGCAGGAGTTGCAAAAAGTGAAATGAAATTAAGTACTAAGTATACAGATTTATGAGCTGAATATCTAGGTCAAGTTTTGTTTTGGGTGTGATCACACCATTTTTGACAGAGTTATGCCCCTTTGACTCAGAAAAATTCCACTTATTTGCAGTTTCCGTTCATTAGGTAGTAAACTCAGGTGACCTTTTGCTATCCGTTTTCGTCTGTCGTCGTGCGTTGTGCGTCGTTCGTCGTGCGTCGTGCGGTGTGCATTAACATTTGAACATTTTCATCTTCTTCTCTGCAACCACTGAACCAATTTCAACCAAATTTGGCACAGAGCATCTATGGGTAAAGGGGAACAAAAATTGTGAATTTCATGATCCCTGCCCCCCTGGGGCCTGAGGGATGGGACCAAAACCACTAAAATTAATGCAATCTTTAAAAATTTTCTTCTTTACTCCTGGACATCAAGCAGTCACACTGTTTGCATGATTGTAATCAGCAGTAAGTCTTCTACCAAAACTGTGAAATTCATGGCCCTGGGGTCAAGGGTTCTAGTGCTAGGGCGGGGCTAAATAAGTATATAGTGAAAATGAATTATTTCTTTGAAAATCTTCTTCTCTGCTCCTAGGTATTAAATAAACTAAATAAGTGTATAGTTATGATGAGCAAGAGTGCTTCTACCAAAATTGTGAATATTATGGCCCCAGGGTCAGGGGCTCTGGTGTTAGGGCGGGGCTCTATTGATTATATAGTGAAGAAACATGAATTCTTTGAAAATCTTCTTCTCTGCATCTAGGTATTATATAAACTAACTAAGTGCATAGTTATGATGAGCAAGAGTGCCTCTACCAAAATTGTGAATTTTATGGCCCCAGGGTCAGGGGCTCTGTTGTTAGGGCGGGGGTCTATTGATTATATAGTGAAAATACATGATTTCTTTGAAAATCTTCTTCTCTGCTCCTGGGTATTAAATAAACCAACTAAGTACATAGTAATGATAAGCAAGAGTGCCTCTATCAAAATTATGAATTTTATGGCCCCAGGGATAGGGGTTCTTGTTTTTAGGGTGGGGCTCTATTGATTATATAATTAAAAAAAAACATGAATTCTTTGAAAATCTTTATCTCTGCTTTTAGGTTTTAAATAAAATAACTAAATGCATAGTTATGATGAGCAAGAGTGCCTCTACCCAAATGGTGAATTTTATGGCCCCAGGGTCTGGGGTTCTGGTGATAAGGTGGGGGGGACTCTATTGATTTTTTTCTTCTCTGCTCCTCAGTATCAAATAAACTACTTAGTAACTAAGTACATAGTTATGATGAGCAAGAGTGCTTCTTCCAAATTTGTGACTTTTATGTCTCCAGGGTCAGGGGTTCCGGTGCTAGGGCGGGGCTCTATTGATTATATAGTGAAAATACATTAAATCTATGAATTTTTCTTCTCAGCTCCTGGGTATCAAGCAGATGAACTACCTATATATTTATGAAGAAGGGTCCTAATCTTCCAGAATTGTGGATTTTAAGGCCCCTGGGTCAGGGGTACCGTAGAGAGGGGGGCTGTACTTATATACTGAATGAAAATGAATGAATTGTTTGAAATCTGCTCCTTGGCATTACCTAATCAAATATTTTTGAAAAGCAAGGATGCCTTTTCAAAAATTGTGCAATGTGTGGATCTAAAGGACTAAGGGTCAGGGGTTCGTGTGTGGTAGGGGCACTACTGGTTATTGCTGAATATTACTGATTAGTTGAAGTGCATTGTTTGTTCTCCTACTCTACCTATGGGTATTAGGTAACCAAACTTAGCAACTGCTAAGTGTATAGTCAGGATGATCAATGGTGCCTCTTTCAATTTTTTTAATGCAATAGCATATCTGAATTAAACCATTAATCGAATTCAATCACTGGAAAGCTGTTGCATAATGCTCAGGTGACCTATAAGGCCCATGGGCCTCTTGTTTTCTTTGCAAAGGTTGCACATATTGAAATGAAATTTAGTATACAGATGTTTCAGCTGAATATCTAGGTCAAGTTCTGTTTTGGGTTTGATCGCACCCTTTTTGTAAGAGTTATGCCCCTTGGACTTCCACTTATTTGCAGTTTCCATTCATTTTCTTTGCAGAGGTTGCACATAATGAAATAAAATTTAGTATACAGATTTTTCAGCTGAATATCTAAATCTAGTTCTGTTTTTGGTACGATTACACTATTTTAGACAGAGTTATGCCCTTTTGGACTTAGGAAAAATCCAATTGGGGGGAGGGGGCATAGGTGTTTTACAAACATCTCTTGTTTGAAGCTCCGTTTTTGCTTTGCTCCTATTTTGTATTGTTTTATGGACCTCATGTTTTATATAAATATATTTTATTTACTTCATCCAATAAAGAAATGAAATTGTCTTAAATATTCTGACAAGAGACTAGGCATTTTAGGCACAATGACATAATGTAATAATGATTTTCCAAACAGTAAGGAAAATTCACATCGTGTAATAGATTCCCACCGTAATGTAGGATATTGATGACATGATGTGGTTAAGATTTGACCATCTCTGACAATTTTTTCACATCATGTAATGAAATTCTGACATCATATCGTAGCTATTTTGATATTGAATTAAAGATAAATGTGAGGGAAATACTATTTTTTCATGGGCGAAGAAAATCTTAACGTGTCCCGAACATTCATTTAATAAATTGTTTATTATACCGAATCAAACTTAATGGAGGAAATTTGATGAAAGATTCAATGAATTATATAGACATTTGATTAGAACAACATGAATCATCTCTAAGTTATGCCACTAGCTACATCGAAAACAAGATGTGTTTGTGAAATACTGATGCCCCCGTATGGCAACATAGTGAGGATTAAACTTTTCCTAAATGCAAACATTATATATTGGTACCCAAAGTACCCTAACCGGAAATACAATTGTAAAATATGAAGACCCTATCACCATCTGTCCCAAGTTATGGCCATGTAAAATTTTTTTCATAAGCCAAGAAATCTTTAAGATAAAGGTCAGAAGGTCAAAGTTATTGGTATTTCATGAAAGGTCCTGTCACAAAGAATACATAGCTTTAGCCGTTAAAAATTATGTCCAAGGTTAAAAAGAATTTAAAAGTAGTTCAAACTCTAAGATCGAGGTCAGAAGGTCAGGGTTATTGGTATTTCATGAAAGGTCTTGTCACAAAGATTACATATGTGAAGTATGTAAGCTCTAGCCCTCAAATTCAAAATTATTGCTAAGGTTAATGTTTTTTCATAAATCCCTAAATCCGTAAAATCAAGGTCAAAAGGTCTAGGTTATTGGTATCCAAAAAAAAGTCTAACCACAAAGAATGCATAAGTTTAGTCTGGTAGTTCTAAGCATTCAAAAGTTATGGTCCAATGAAAGGTCATGTCACATAGAATACATATATGAAGTATGAAAGCCCTGATTCTAACCGCTCAGAAGTTATGGCCAATGTTAGTAAAACTTACAAGTAGGTCAAACTCCAAGGTTAAAGGGACAAAGGTCTTGCTATCAAATGAAACGTCTTGTCAAAAGGATTAAATAAGTAATGTTTAAAAGTCCTAACCCTTTAATAGTTATGGTCAAGGTTTGCTTTTTAAAAGTAGGTCAAATTCCAAGGTCAAAGGTCTAATAAAGGGTATTTATTTTCACAAAGATTATAAATTTGAAGTATGAAAGCCCTAACCCTTACCGTTCAAAAGTTATGGTCAAGGTTAGAGTTTTATTCACAAGTACGTAAATCTCCAAGGTCAAGGTCAAAAGGTCAAGGTTGCAATTGTTTGTATACAATGAAAGATTTTTTTTAAAAATACAAATGTGAAGTATAAATGTCCTTGAATCTACTGTTCAAAAAATACAGCCAAAGTAAATGTTTGGAATTTTTGTCTAAATGAGGATCAAGCTCTAAGGTCAAGGTCAAAAGGTCAAATTTGGTAGTATCCAGAGAAAAATCTCATCACAAGGAATATACATGTGAAATATGAAAGTCATAGCTCCACTAAATCAAAAGTTATGGGCAAGGTTAAACAGACGGACACAACGTCGACATAAACTATATACTCCCGAAACTTCGTTTACGGGGGCATAAAAATCCATGTAATTTACACAAAAGCAACATTCAAATCCTACCCACTATTCTAAATATTTATATTTTACACGTTTGAATCGACACAATCAACCAACAATATAAGCAATATGACTCAATGGTAACCATATGAGTCTTTGCATTGTGACGTCACGATCGTTGAACACGACGTTCTCTTGCAGGGCGAATACAATGGTCTTGTGACTGACTCGACCAATCAAATTCTTTTTTACTGGTGATTATTTATATCAGGTATAATATTAACAAATTTAATGCATGAATATTCGGGAGACATGACAAGTCCTGGTCCAAAAATAAAAAAATCATTTATCCCACTGGAAATTTTTCATGGTAATAAAATTTCGATAAATGTATTTAAAGTTACATACATTGGATCAAAGTTTTCATGTATGATAGAATTGCCTTTTTCACTATAAAATGGAAATATAAGAATTTACTGTCTTGTTAATAGAGTATGCCAGGGCATCAATGAAGGTTGGAAACGCGGGGTAATCTGCATGAAGGGAAAAGTCCGTTTTGCATTAATTATCCAACGTTTCCAACTATAGTTGATGTGATATACTCTACTAACTAGAGGACAATGCGATCAGTGATTTAACTAACATAAGTCCATAAATCGTTTTTATAAGAAACCTTTTACAGTTTTTGTGGCCCGCAGAGAAGTCTTATAGCCACAGAGTCTGACACATCTGTTTCATACTTGGATATTTTACTTGAAAAAGACATTAATAGTAATTAATCAAGCAAACAATATGATAAACGAGATAACTTTAAATTTTCTATCGTCAACTTCTCTTACTTATGCAGCAATATACCTTCATCACCTGCATATACACCTGAATACAGAGTATATATATCTCAGTTGATTCGATACGCAAGAGCATGCTCTACGTATGAACAATTTCTTAAACAATTTTCATACTTATTGTTAGTCCATTATTTATACACCGAATTAACAAAGGATTTCTTTCCGTTATTACCTGATCATTACAATGAGCACACGGCGGGTGTGACAGGTCAGAAAGGGATGCTCACTCCTCCATGGCACCTGATCCCACCTCTGATTTTTTGTGGGTCCGTGTTTGCTCTGCTCCTATTTTGTATTGTTTTATGGACTTTGATATTTGAATAATGTTCGTTAATTACGTTTTCCATATCCTTCTTTCAACAATGCATTCTTACATTAAACTGAGTACATCATTCTCACCATGGAACTACAAGTAGTAAAAATTATGTGATTAATTGTGTCATTCAATATTTGCTTCGTCAAACGTGTTGGAATAATGTAAATTTGCTCGGCAAGACTCCCGTATATATTACGTTTCAACTATGTGAAGCAAACATAAATTAAAACTATTTAAAACATCGCTGTGACGTCATGCCTTTGTTCTTGAAGTCTAAAAAGTTACCGTCCGATAATAATAATCACCAGTCTGATAATATATTATCGGACGGCAATGATAACAAAATCGGACTGTATTAAAAAAACAGAAAAGAAGAATGAAATAAAGGTCAGATGTATGTCCAGAAACCAAAAAAAAATGCTAGGAGAAAAATTAGGGCAAAGCAAACGCACATGGAAATTAAGCTGCTATCAAAAAATAAATCCATGAAAAAAATCGAACTTATCCTTCCTCAACAATAATATTTCCTCAACAATAATACTTTCCACTCTTCTGAATAAGAATCTGCAAATCTCCTATTTTTTGTTTGTTCCCCGATGGCCGCCCTTTTAAAATGAAGGATTCTGAAAATTTCCAAGATATTAACTTAAAAATCTTCGCCACCGGTTCCTGTCCTGTTTTGCTAAAAGACTGCCATTGAATGAATGAAGCGAAACAAGAGTTCACTCACTATTTTTATTGTCTCATTTCTTCTGTCTACTTATTAGACGGGTAGAAAACAATGGATGCCTGAACTCCCATTGTGTTATTATCGGACTCCTCCAGGTAACTTTTGGACATTTAAATGGCAATGTATTAAGTAAGATATATGCCGAATACTATTCTGTATGTAAAATTATCAGACAGTTTTCGGCCCTAACGGGCCTCAAACAGTCTGATAATTTTACAATTAGAACAGTATTCGGCATATATCCATTACCTAGATACAAGTATCCTTTGCGTAGTTCCGGTTAGAATCCTTGTAAGAGCCTAGTTGCGTTCATCTTTGTTTAGACGTAGCATTGTAGCATCAACATTGCAATCAAAGGAAACAATATGGGTTTAATAGTGGTGTTTATTGTTTTTCTAAATCAAAAATTTCATTCAAAATAGACTCCCGATTTACAAGAAATCTTGCAAAGAACTATTTTCATTAGTATAATTAATCAAGGGAAATAATTAAACAATTGGAGTTTAAAAGCCTATAGTGTACTTTAAATAGGTCAAGGGTATTTAATGATAAAAAAAGATAGTTCTTCCATATACTTTTTTCAAAATTTCTTTGATGAGTTAAAACTATGCTTTTCTTTATTTGTTGAGTATATAAAGTATTGTTTAGCATTTTTTTAAAGGTTGAATAGTATTTATGAATTCTAATGCATGTTTGTTTTTATCCAGGACAATTTTTGATAATCCTTTTCACTGCGATTGCGAGTTAATAGGCCTGGTCGATTTCCTAAAATCTGGACGTGTCCCCGTATCTGGAGATCCACGCTGTTTTACTCCTGGGAACTTGAATGGAACTTCATTGGTCAGTCTATCAGCTGCAAACTTGACCTGTCCCGATACGACCACTGTACCCACGACCATCCAAGAAACAGAGGGCGACACAACTCCCCACGAAACAGAGAGAGACACAACGCCCCACGAAACAAAGAGCGACACGACTATCTCCGGGACAGAGGACGACACAACTATGATCACAGGGGTGTTTATCGGAGTAACTATGGAAACCAATTCTTCACCTTTCAAAGGAGGGAACTTTCTGGTTATAGCATACGTGTCTTTATGCTGGCTTGTTAAAACAGTGATTGAGTTTTAGAATACAGAAAAAAAACGAATGGAGATATTAATTTTAAAACATTTCGAAAAAACGCTGAAAACGACTGGAAACTTAAATGAAGACAGTGGAAAAACTATTTATACTCTTGAAATATATGTGAATTTCCCAGATATACTAATATTTCCAGGGAAATTGTGGGAAATAAGAGAGAGCTAAACATTACTATAACTTCAATCATGTTTGTTTAGTATAGATCTCCAGAACATCAAGGATAAGATGACAACCTGGTATAACGGTCTGGTTAAACCTAGATAATTAAATAGCACAGTTTACTAAGACTCCACTATTTTTTTTTTCTTTTTTTTGTAATACGTTACGGAATATTAGCTCTTGAGACATATTGTAAAACTTTTCGAAAATACAATGTATATTTGACATTTAGAGTTGAAATAAATTGACCATTCAAATATAAAGAATACCTTCATGAATAATTATCACATATGTACAATGTAATTGTTATCATATTGTCATAAATATCAAATGAGAATATGTACAATGTAATTGTTTTCATAAATATCAAATGAGGATGTCACAAAATAGTAATACCAGTCTCTTTAAAATTATTTAATGACATATCATAATAATATTGATGTTATTATATTATATATTGTCTGTTGTCCTCTGTCATTTTATTGTCTATTAAACAAAAATACACAGTAGATTTTCTTACTTTTTATATCTGAGCGTCTGTCCGACACATCTGCTTCATATTTGGATATTTTACTTGAAAAAGATGTTAATGATTTTCTAACAACCAAGCTCTATGATAAAGGAGAATACTTTAACTTCATCACAAGCAAAGGGAGATTATATATTTCAGTTGATTCCAAACGCAAGAGCATGCTCTACGTACATGTATATGAAAAATTTCTAAATTAAAGGGTATATTATTGACAAACAAGTTGATGAAAAAAGAATATCAACAGTCTCGTTTAAAGCCATCAATTTGTAAGTTCTAGAATTGATACAATGAACTTGTCAGCTAGTACAATTTGTCAAAATTTGAGTCAAATGCTGACTGACAGTTTTTCATAATAATTGTAAGTCCATAATTTATACACTAAATTGACGACGGATTTTCTGGTTATTTTCCGATTATGACAGGGAACACACGGCGGGTGTGACCGGTCGGCAGTGGATGCTTACTCCTCCATGGTTCCTGATCCCACCTCTGATGTTTTCAAGATCCGTGTTCCCTCTGCACCTATTTTATACTGTTTCATCTTTTGATCTTGAATACTGTTCGTTATCCTAATTTATTTCCTGAAGAAGGACCATGACATTAAAATGACATCCAATTATTTCTTTCTTTATGATTTATATATTAGTAGTACTATCATTAGATTTTTTACTTCATTTTGAGAGAAATACCAAGCCCAACAGTGTCAAAGAGGAGGTTTGTTTCTCAATTTTTATTGAACCATTATTTTGTTTTCCATAATGGGAATTTTTTTGCAAAGTTTACAAATGTAAATGGACATGTATCTCTAAAAATATATCAGACTTATCACACTGCATCTGAACAGGAAATATTTTCAAGACATCGTCAATTTGAAATACATGGATAAAATGAAGAGTATACAAGAAGGATATGGAGATAACGAACAGCATTCAATATCAAAGTCAATGAAACAATACAAAATAGGAGCAGAGCAAACACGGACCTCTGAAACATCAGTGGTGGGATCAGGTGCCATGGCGGAGTGAGCATCCCCTGCTGACCGGTCACACCCGCCGTGTGCTCCTTGTCATGATCACGTAATAACGGAAAAATCCGTTGTCAATTAACTGTATAAATAATGGACTAACAATTAGTATCAAAAATATTAGTCAGCATTTGATTCAAAGATAAATTGTATTTGCTGACAAGGTAATTGTATAGAACTTACGAAATGATGACTTTAAACGAGTCTGCTGATATTCTTGTTTCATCAACTTGCTTGTCAATAATTTACCTCGTTTTAGAACTTGTTCATACGTAGAGCATGCTCTTGCGTATCGAATCAACTGAGATATATATACTCCGTATGCAGGTGATGAAGGTATATTGCTGCATACGTAAGCCTTAGGGACATTGACGATAGAAAAGTTAAAGTAATCACATTATCATAGAGCATGGTTGTTAGATTACCATTAACGTTTTTTAAGTAAAATATACAAGTATGGAACAGCTGTGTCAGACTCTGTGGTATCTTTAATCTCAATCTCACTAGGATATATCGTATCGGAATGGAAATTACCATAATGATTGTTAATTGACAATACGTCGTTGATATATCTAAATGTCGAGTTGAAGGCCACATCAAGTGTTTTCTTCTCAGAGGATTCGCATAGGATTTTATACAAATTCTGCTTCATATATATATAAAAATATAAAAATAAGTCTGCTAATAACGGGGCGCAATTTGTACCCATGGGAATTCAAATAGATTGTTCGAATACCTGGTCTCAAAAACACATATATTGTCAATCAGAAACGCTAGCATCTCTTTGATGTCAACTTCAGAGTACTTGTGTGTGTAATCAGAATGTGTTTTAACAAAATAATTTTGCAAATGACCACTGACCATATATGTAAAATTACGAGTCCCATTTTTATTAAAAAAGCAGCTGTCAGTAATATCAAAAAGCCTGGACTTTTATTTATCGTGGGGAATGGTTTTGTATAAAGTTGAAAAGTCCTAAGTTTTGAAGCTGTTGATATTGGTAATAGATTTCTAGATCAATAGTCCATTTAACAATACAAATCCGAAGCAGAACAAACAGGGGCAACTAAGTAAACATTAGAGGTGGGATCAGATGTCATTGAGGGGTAAGCATCCCATGCCAACCAATCACAACGACCGTGTGCTCCAAGTCATGACCGGAAAATAACGGAATAATCTGTCTAAAATTCATTATAAATAATTGTCTAACAATCAGAATGAAAAAACGTCGAATTTATCTTGCGGCCGCCACATAAATTATTTTGCAAAAAGTGAGTGTTCTTGTATCTTTATTGGGTTAAGAAGATGGATGTTGACACAGCCGCTGCTTTATATTTTCATACATGTATGGGGTTTACGTAATTTAAGAAATTTTGTGTTCTCTGGCAGTAAATCATCGAATTGTTATTAGTTTAAGAACTCTAAAAATAGTGTTATGTCGACAAAATCTTTTTCGTCGCAAAAATTACACTAATATCATTAATGTCGCTATTTTTATTTACACATAACTTCGTGGATCTGGTTGTATGCATGGATACAGCGTGCTTGGGTGTATCCACCTCTTGCTGATACATGCGCGCGCATCAGGAAGCTAAGAGTTATTAGACCCTTTCACGATAACTGCGGTACTGCTCTTTTGCAGGGCAAAATGATAGATTTTGGTGAAATATGACGTAAAAGCAATTGTTTGAAAACGTCATATAATTATCTATCAACAAAAACTCCGCAAAACGTTACTAATTTGCCCTGCAGAAGAGCAGTACCGCAGTTACCGTGAAGGGGCTATGTAGCGGCCGCCAGATAACTATCTAGCAGCCGCCAGAAAAATATATAGCGAACGCAAGATAAATTTTTGCCGACCGCCAGAAAATTATGTGGCGGCCGCCAGATGCCAGATAAAATATTTTTTCAACGTGGCACCAACGGGCTTCCATATTTTAGAACTATTTTAAAACCATTTTTAACCATGAGAGGACGTTTGTAGCATTTGGAGATATTGCTTTGGTAAAAAAGAATTTTAATTAATAAAATAATTGTGTTCAACAATCTAAAAAGCAAATCAAAAAGTTGCACGGTTAAATTGTCCGCACTATAGGCATTTCACTGAATCATTTGTTGGGTTTATCTTTATTGTTCCTAGACTTAAAAAAAACAACGGCATTCAATTCACCAAATGCTCAGCTCTGTGAAAATCTATACACACATGTCGGAGTTTTCACGGCTCCATAAAGTTCATCAAACGTTAAATAAGGCATGCGCAAATTTCTAAGAAATTTAAGCTCCTGAGTGAAAAAGACGATGTCTGGATGAGCCGGGAGTTTGACACCAATGACACTTTTCCTGCCAGTCTCTTGTAGGAGTCTTATCGATCTGTGAGTGGAGAATTCAGGATGTTGAATGTTGATTCCACGGAGTAGAAGAACTTATTGAATGGCTGCAGGCTCCGTAGAAGATGTAAGTATCCTTAACTAAACTCTCACACACGTGTCTCGGTATTGATTTGTAGAATGGAGAGAGGGAATAGATAATTGTTAGTTTAACATAAATTAATGTGAATGCCTGGTGCTTTATTACAATGCACGGGGAATATTTAACGTAATGGTGTTTAGTCTACTGTGTTTAATTCGTGTGTTTATCCTTCTGCTCCGCTCTGGCCTGATGCTGACTTCAGGAGTTTGGATTAATTAAAACTGAATATATTTAATAAGTGTAGGAATTCATCAATGTTCCATTTACCTAAACTTGTGGACTATGAATGAAACCAAAATCTCAGCTTATTTATTTTATTTCTCTAAGGAATTTATTAATGCTGTGTGTTTTCTGCATGTGTGCTATAACAATTGTGGTGAGTTACATGTAGACAAAGATAGAGATTTATCAATGTATTTATACAGTGAAACCTGCCTAATCAGACTTACACTGGGAGACAGATAGACAGGGTGTCGGATTGCACAGTGTAAAAAATCATGGAAAATAGTAAAATGAGAACATAATTTTACGCCAGAATTCGATCACAGTTTGTCGGATTATTCAGGTGTTGCATTAGACAGTTTACACTGTATTTGGCAGTATCATTGACTTTAAACTTGAAGGTAATCTCAATTAGCCCCCCCCCCCCTCCTCCAGGCAAAAATGGAATTTCTGCAGATATATCAATTTTTTTTTTCATAAAAAAAACACAATGGCTTCTGGATTAAAATTATATGTCTATATATATTTTCATGTTCTAAGGAAACAGAAGATATGGATTATATATAGTGATACAAGTTTCCTCTTCCCCATATTAATTAATCCTCTATAATATTTACTTTTTCAAGTACTTTGTGTCTGTCTATAGTTGACTCAGGTTCATCTGTACAAAGCTACCCCAGTCCTTTCTTATTTCCTTGTATCAGATTGTACCAGGATTACTTTTATTCCAACTTTTTTTTTCGTAATTAAGATTTCCGTCATCAGTTCTCATGGAAATACACTTGTTTAGGACTGGTGTGGATACAGGATTTGTTTTCAGGGGAGTCCACCTCAGTCCAAAAATTCTTAATGCAGAAATCTAATGATAATTAACAAAAGGATTAAAGGAAAGTGCTATTCCTAAGAAGAAGAAAAACGTATTCCATGGTTAAGGTTGGTCTACCTTTTCTAAGACGGAAGGGGTCCAAAGTCATATTTAGCTCACCTAAGCTGATCAAAGCTAAATTAAGCCTTTCTAATCAACCATTGTCCATCCATCTGTCTGTAAACTTTTCAAATTTTTTCTCAAGAACCACTTTGACAACTTTAACCAATTTGAAGTTGGTACTCACCATTCTTGGGTAAAGATGATTTTAAAAATCATAAAAATGAAGGGATAATTTAAGCCCCCTTTCAAAAAAAAAAAATCAAGAAAAGACAGAAATATGGTGTGGTAATTTAAATTATATGGACACATCCTGAGGTATTGAAGATTCTGAATTGTTCAAATTATAATCCCTGAGGTAGCGTAAAATCCAGAAAAGGGAATCTCATGGCCTAGAGAAAATTCAAGACGTAAACATCTAAGATTTTATTTATTTTTTGAGCTTCTCACATGCACCCTTATGAAGAGTTAATTCAGCTGCAATTGAGCATAAATTTTCTGTTGTTATTTTAAATTTTTTCCCCCATACATATTCCTCTGACTACCGGTATATAATTTAGTTAGAATTAAAAAAAAATGCATAAAAGGTAGTACATGTATATCAATATATTTATCATAATGGAGGAATCCTGGATTATTAGAAGTAAAAATTTGCTGGGTTTTGGGGTTTACCAGCTGTTGTGATACCCACTGTTACCAGACAGACAGAGGCTGTAATAGTTTCCAATTGAAATCCAGCTATTTTCCTCTTCTCTCGTGTTTTGTGGCTTTTCAAAGATTGACATAAGATAGCCGGCTAATCTAATTACTTCCTCCTGAACGAAGCTCTTTGAAAAAGGAATTTTGGGTAATTTGAGTGATTAAGATAAAAAAAAGTGGTCGGATATTGGGGTCAGTTGATTTTGTTTTAAATTGTGTGGAACAATACACACACTGGATCATTGCTAAATATTTAGGCAGTCATGTAAATATACAAGTTCTAGCCAGCACTTTATTGTTTATTATAAGATGATAAGATGAATGCAATGATTGTAAGTAAATGGCTAAATGCTTAGGGTTATAAGATTAATAAATGTTGGAATTTGATAAATATATCCCAGGTGATTTCTTTATATATTGTATAAGGTGTAAAAGTGATCAAGAGAAAGAAAAAATAAGATTGATATGCTTATCATGCTTGTGATAAATTCTAAGTGTGCTATTTCATGAATTGTGGTAAAATACTTTGGCATTATTTATTTAAACTCATGGGGGTAACTTTTCCATGGGCAGCAACAATGTTACCGTTTTCTTTTTTTTTGGGGGGGGGGGCTTTATTTTGTGCATATAACTCATATGGACTAGGTTAAATTGCTAATATCTTTACAATAAATAAATGTTCATGGGGATGTTAATTCATCGGAAAGGGTTACTTAGAAGTTCATGACTATTGATCAACAAGGAATACTGATGATTTGATATATTTCTATTTTGATTTTGTTTCAGTGAGCATGGGCCAGATGCATGATGGGTAACAAACTCTGTGCCCCGTTACTGAGTAAGAAACCGTACAGAGAGGACCAGTATCCATGGCAACACAGCAAAGATTTCCACCTCCTGAGGTAAGAACTGTATTAACATGTATCCATGGTAACTGTATATACATGTATCCATGGCAACACAGCAAAGATTCCCATCTCCTGAGGTAAGAACTGTATAAACATGTATCCATGGTAACTGTATATAGATGTATCCATGGTAACTGTATATAGATGTATCCATGGTAACTGTATATAGATGTATCCATGGTAACTGTATATACATGTACCCATGGTAACTGTATATACATGTATCCATGGTTACTGTATATACATGTATCCATGGTAACTGTATGTATCCATGGATACTGTATATACATGTATCCATCACAACACAGCAAAGTAAAGGGTAGTTGTTAATTTCTATTTAGTTCTGAAACATTTCCTTTTGGTGAAAATGGCCCTTTAATTTTAATCTGATCAGTGAAGAATTTTAAACCCTTCTAAAGTAAAATTCTGGCTTTTCCTTCAAATGGAAGGTTTTTAACAATTGATGAGTGATAATGACAATAAAGTGACGTATAATCCCAGGCCTTAGCTTTGATGACTATTTCAGGTGAAAACAGGTATCTGAGTAACATTGTTCTTTATTTATACCTGATAGAGATGAGGAATATTAATAGTGGTGACAGAATGAAATCTTCAAGAATTGTTGGAGAAAATTGTGAAAATGGGATATAATTTACCTTGATTTTTATACGTGTTAAGTAAATGCAGAAAGACAATTGTTACAGTGGTTTGAATGGATTCTAAATGAGTGAATTCATGGATTATAGTTTAATAAGAATATGCACTTAATTACAAAATCACAACAACAAACAATTATATTGTAAAGTTCAAGTGAGGTGGCATACTTAATGTGTATGATGGAGAATGAGAATGATATAAAATGATCAAAATTATATTTAACAGTTGATATTGGATTTGAAAAGTTATAAATACTTATGAAAATTCTCAATAGGAATTTTCTTAATACCGTAACACTGTACAGGACTCACCTGAGTGACCTTGGATAATAACCTTCAGAAGGAGGGCTTTATCGATAATAATGGTTATATATTTTTATAGATTTAGCTAAAGGTTAAAATTTTATTAAGAAAAAAATATAATTTCGACATTTTTCATTTTCATCACTTTTTTTGTACATCTGTATGTGTTTTTTCCCTAATGGATATAAAAAAAACTTTGGATCTGAATTTTGAGCAGACCTGTAGATGATGTAGAAAGTGATAAATTAAGGATGTCACTCTTTTATGTGTGGAGATAAAAAAGATATACAGCTGACATGCTGATCTCGGTGTTTCTACAGAGTAAACTTGTGTATTGTGTTGGGGCAGAAGAACCTGGGAATTACTTTAAGTGGTTTGAGATAACGCTCTGTATCAAATCAATTACAATCCATTAAAATGGAGGCCAGATTTTCATGCTGAAAAGTTTTTGTTCCTGTAAAATATAAACACATGTAGCCAAGCCAGCCATTGTGTTGGTGGTAGTGGATAAAATGTTTTAAGGAAGAGTGTTTATACAGATTGAAGATTTCCTTTGAATTAAGAAGGATTTTAACCTTTTAAACTTTAACCTTGAATGTGCCTGACAATGGAGATGTACTCCTTAGTGCTTGCAGTTCAAAGGTCATCATGTGTCCCGACCCCTGACCTTTGACCTTGGCCATGAGGAGACCAAGAAAAAGCAACGTTTGTAATCAGCTGTAAGTACCAGGCTTGACCCAAGATTTTTAAAAGGGAGATACGTAAGTCTTACAATTCCTTGCAATAATGGCTGAAAAAACAAAATATTTAAGGAATCAGGGTCTAGTTAGTATAGTATGCCAGGGCATGTATATTAGGCCTCCTTAGCTCCTGACTTATCGACCTGCGTAATTTGCATTTCAGTAGAATTATCAAGAAATCAACTCCACTAACTTTCAAAGAGTTATCACAGAGAAAAATCTTAGAAATGGAAATATATATAAGTGCATGACCAAGATTTAGTTCCTTAGATTCTACAGAGAGGGGAGAGAAAACAGAAAATAATTGAATCTACTCTTAAGAAAAATCAATATGTTTAGTTTGAAATTTTCACTATTAACCAGATTCCATAACATGTGAAACATGTATTGCCTGCATCAAGATGCAGTGGTATGAAGAATTATTCAATGTAACAGAGGCAGGGGTTAATCCTTATGTGTACAGGTATGGGTTACAGTTTTGCAACATAAAATTCCAGCTGATACCCAGCCTTTAAATGATACTACCATGTACATTTCTATAGGAAAAAATTTTCAGAGATATTGAAATACCAATGAATAGAAATCATGGTAGAAAAATACATGTACTTGTGTGACAGGAAAAGAGAAAATGTATGGCTGGACCATGAATCAAACCCGGGACCCCTGCATCTCTAGTCAGGTGCTGTACCAACTGAGCTATCCAGGCCGATAACAACAGCCCATTACATTCCTCCCTTCTTAAATGGTCTTTGCCCTTGAAGACACAACCCAAGTTCTTTTTACCCTGTGGCAGACTTTCACCTGCAACTCAAGGGGTGGTCAATGGCACCACATCTGTAACAGGAAAGGAAAAAATGTATGGCTGGACTGGGAATTGAACCCAGGACCCCTGCATCTCTAAGTCAGGTGCTCAACCAACTGAGTTACCCAGTTTGATATCCATGTCCAAATCCATAACTCTTGCAAATAATGTTTTTAATTACTTTATCTCAGTCTAACTTTACTTTACTTTCTTTTATTTACTGTGGAATATCATTTTATTACACCAAAGAACAAATCACTCTAATAGAATAGAAATTATCCTGGAATTGGAACTCTTCAGTGATCTGAGTGTGTATAGAGCTACCTTAAATATCTATAGTTTAAAACCTTTAGGGTCTTTGACCATGTTGAGAGAGAATCTTAATGATTATGAATACTGTATACAGGGAATTTTTTGCCCTGGTTTTACTTTCGCCCCTTTCGCCCTCTTCTTAATTGGCGAATTTAAAATGGGGTGAATTCAAATTACACCTCAAAATATCTTAAACAGAACTATGACTGGGCGAATTTAAAACTGGGCAAAATTGTTCGCAAGTGCAAAAGGGCGAAAATAATACGTGTCGAAAATAACTCTGTATACATTATTTCGGATTGCAGATGTTGTGCAGTGGTTACAGGATGAAAGCTTTTGAATCGTGGAGTAAGACGTTTGAGGATGCTTTGTTTCTGAATGACACTGAATTGTGTTAAATGGACCCGGCTTCAATTTTTTTTACAGAAAAAAAGATGCGGAAAAATACTTAATGTTCAATGATGTTCAACTATCTGAAAACAAAATCTCAACCATATAAAATTGATTTTCTTGTCTCCCTCCACATTTAACCAAATACAAATTATAAAGTCAACACAAGACCTGGGTGTCATCTTGTGAGAGAAGTATAGCAGCTGTTGTCATGGAAATCAATGATTGTCTGTTGTCATGACGATCAATATGTCCTACATTGTGATGGTTAATTTGTTCCTTGGATCAATCTGAACCCTTGTCTGAAAATGGAGGCAGTGTTGGGATTTTCTCAAGGATTTCTATAAAATTTCTAACTGGAATCTAAGTTATTCGTTGTTTTTGTTTCGCTTCATTCCGTGTAGGTGTTTGACTCATTTCTGGAGGGTAAGGAATCTATTTATAGAATCACAGACTTCAGGATTTATTATTTTTCTTGGTGCCGTCATCTGCCCTCAGCTAAAATGCTGTAACTGGATTTTGTTATTGTGGGAAGATAAGAGCTCTCTGTATACTTTGTATATTTATAAATAATCATGGATGCAAAAAAAAAAAAAAAAATTCGATGAATATTTGCTGTACATAAAGTGAAAAAAGAAATGAGTTTATTCCTCACATGAATGTCATATGCAATATCAAAACTTAAGAAAAAAAATTGATTGAATCTATTCTTTTTTGGTTTGTACATAATTTAAAGTATTATTTTTTGCATGCAGCTATATTTTAAAAAAACTATGATGAAATTTTTATTTAAACAAATATCTATAGCTCTATCAGAAAATAAGAAAAAAAAAATTGCAAGTAAGATTTAAACTTTTTGCAAACAATAAATTGATAAATTTCTAGTATTGCTGTACAAAAAGTGAAAAAACAAATGAGTTTATTCATCAAATAAATGTAAAACAATATCAAAACTCAAGAAAAGTTTTTTACATACATCCTTTACAAATTAATTAGATTAGTTAATTAATTAGATTAGTTAATTTATTCCTATTTTGGTTTGTACATAATTTACAGAATTATTTATTGCAGCTGTGACTAATGAGAGTTACAATAATGTTAAAAAAAGTATAAAAACTTCATTGAAACAAATATTTGTAACTCTATCAGAAAATTTTTAAAAACTTAAAACATTGTGATATTGCAGTTACAGTGTAAGACTGAAGTTGTAGGAGTTCTTCCCCTTTATGCAGTGTAACAGATAATTCACTAATTCATATTTATATAGATTCTAGCTGGTACTCTGTTACATTAATTATTACTGTAAGAATTTTATAATACGGCCGATACAGTTAACTCTAGATCTCTCTGTTTTAATGTAAAGGTAGTATGTTTCTGATTGCTCATCTGTTGTGAAGTATGGGTACTTTTATCACTTGACTGTAGATGAGATAGTAAAATTTTATGGCACATTATTGAAGGAGGCAATAAATTGTTATTAATGGACTAGCTGCAGAACTGTAGCAAAATATTTTGACAGACAGGAGAGCTACAGTGCCACCCATTGAAAAAACTGTACATTGCGCACAAAAAAATGTGCGGAGTTTCTCAATTTATTTCTGCATGTTTTTAAACTGTCATCTCAAAATATTTTTAATGTGTGTTCCTTACATATATTGCAAAAGAGAATGAATCATTATTAAAAGACAAGATCAAATTTTCTCAGAATTTTGGTTTTGATTGTATATAATCATTATGTTAAATGTAATAATAGAAATGTACAAAGAGTGTCAAGTTTTCTTTAGTAGACGGTAGATGTTTTTTCATTTAAAGAACATTCTAATTGAAAAAAAAAATTATTTGGCTACTTAATGTTGCACTGTAGTGCTAGCTGTTATTTGACTTTTTTGTTTTGTAGATTGTGGGCAGAGATATTCCGTGTTCATGGTGATGGTGACTATATGAGATGGGAGCGTGTTTCATTGGACGTCGTACCTGTCAATATCTCCTGTATCGAGGACACGCCCACTACAGTGTTCCAGATCACCGCGTACAACAAACACGTGGAAAAAATATTTGACGTCAAAATTACACAACCAGGTAACAGTTACCTGCCCTTTGTAAAAATTAACAATTATCTCCTCTTTGTAAAAATCAACAGTTACCGGTACCTGCCCTTGTCAAAATAATGCAACCATCTTACAGCTAGCTCCCCTTGTCAAAATATTGAAACCAAATAAATGATTTTTAGCATTTTTTTTTAGTGTTATGAAAGCAATTTTATTAAAGGACCATTTTATATTAAAAAAAAAAAGCAAATCATAATTTTGAAAATATTACTTGATATTGAGAATGAAAATATGTTTTTTTTTATAAAAAAGAAAATCATTGTGTGAATAATAATACCATTGATGAAAAAAAAACTTTAAAAAAAGACTCTTGAGTTTTCTAAAATTGTTTGTTTGATTCTCATATTATTTCCTGATTCAAACAAACAATGTTAAATTAAATTACAAAAAAAATAAAATATTCTGAAATGAATGAGGCTAAGAGCCCTCTATCCTATCAGAGTGTACTGGATGAATTAGTAAAATTAAATTACTTCAAATAAAACTAAACAAATATTTTTAATGATTTTTGTAGAAAAAATGCTTTAAAAGGTATTCCCTTTCCAAGACCCCAAATACAGACTACAAATTTTAACTATTTGCAGGCAAGTTACTGAAGTATTCAGCTACTTTCTCAGGGGTCAAAGTCAAAAAAATTAAGGTTATTGATACACCCAGCTGTTCTCTTTTGACTTGTACTTAAAATATGTGTTACTTTAAAAAGCGACAACATATTTCAGTGAATTTGGCACCCAATCATCAATGCGCTGATTCGAAAACACCCTCAACAAATCCCTAAAAAATACAAATTGAATACATGTATGTGGGTTGGATGTGTGTCAGAACAATTTCATGATAACACTAACCATACAATATCCAGTGATTTTGCTAAATTTTGAATTTGTCAATTTATGTATGTAACAGAAATACTGGCATTGAATAGGTCAAAGAATATTCAGTTCTCATATTTTGAATTCATCAACAACAATGCAATTGGCTCGATTTATGGAACCAAGCCCAGTGTAACAATAGCATAGGTCTTTCAAATATGTTGATACAATGTCTCTGTCTTGGAAGCATCAAAGCATTAAAGCAAGAACACTGACTTAATGAAACTTAACATTCTTATTTTCAGTTAGGTATGGACATCTTGTTGCTTTTGATGAGTTTAGCATTAGTATGTTATGAGATATCAACACGGTGTTAGTAAATCAGTTGTAAACCCCAGTCACAGTGTGTGACATGTATTGTAGAGATCCCAGTCATTACATGTATTGTATTTTCCTGACTTCCCCATGAGGTCATGTATTGTAATAATCCCAGTCACAAGGTATTACAAGTCATGTATTGTAATAATCCCAATCACAAGGTATTACAAGTCATGTATTGTAATAATCCCAATCACAAGGTATTACAAGTCATGTATTGTAATAATCCTACACACAAGGTATTACAAGTCATGTATTGTAATAATCCCAGTCATAACATGTATTGTATTTTCCTGACCATCCCCATGGAGGGCTGATTCCATTCTATGACGTAGAGGTTGTCCCTGCTGTCCACACAGATTCCATACGGACTGGTGATCTGACACATCTTACGTAGGAGTGCTCCATCGTGGTCCAGGACGTAAACGCAGTGGTTATTAATGTCCGCTACCAGGATCTGACTCTGTCCGTCTGCCGCGATCCCGCGCGGAGTGAATGGTCCAGTGGCAGAGGAGGGATGACCGGTGTATCTAAATCGGAGTTTCCCCGCCCTACTGACCACTACTACCGCCATTGCGTTACCATCAGATACACAGATATCCAGGTTTCTGTTCTCAGTTATGTATTTACCAAAGCCAGGGGAATACAGAGGAGTCCCGTCATTGTTAAACTGAATGGTTTGTGTCTCTGTGAAGTCAGAGAAACGGACAACCTTGGATTCTGAATAATCCACACTGCACATGCTAACCAGCAGGTCATCAGAGAAGGTGCTGCAGACATTGAAGGGCATCCATCCCTTAAATCTGACCATTTCCTTTATCTTTTTATTCTTCACTTTATTTATACCTCTCGCCTGAGGATCAGTATACACTAGTTCTCCTCTTCTCATCAGTGCGATGTCACCTGGTATGTTCCCTGACTTGGTTTGGAGTGACTTCAGCAGTCTGTTTTGAAGGTTATAGAGTCGTATGCTGTTGTCATAACCACAAGTCCATACTTTGTCTTCACCCAGACAGGCTACACTGTTGGGCCAAGTCTGTCCTATGTTGATACAGGCAGTCGTCCTTGGTTGGTTGAGTAGTGGTTTGGAGGGAAGGGAGGGTGGAATTTCTGGTTCCTCCATCGTGTAGCCATTCTCGTCGGTTTTAACGTCTGATCCCGACAAAGAACCAAACAGTTGATCCAGCTGTTCTTTGTTGTCTCTAGGAGAGGAGAAGATTGGCACGGTAACCATGACTCTGGGTGGAAAACTTCTGAATTCTGTATTCCGGGACTCGTACACTGAAATGAGAAAGGCGTCATTGGAGTCCAGCATTTTCTCCAAATCAAGAATACGCTGTTGAATTTTAGAAGCTGTGTCCCTGACCTCCTTTTCATGCGTATGGAGAGCCGTGTGGTATTTGTTTTTCATCTCCTCAGCTTCAGATAATCTTTTGTTGACGACGATGTCGATCTTTCTGTGCCAGTCCTCACCTTCTCTGACTATGGCCGCGGTGAGTTCAGCGCAATACGTGTCTAGACTGGCTTCCTGGGTTCTTAAATCAGTTACAATTTCTTCATATTTAGGACGAATTCTATCCTGCATCTCCTTCAGATCATTTTTTACATCCTCTGTTTTGTCTCTGATTTTCTGCAGAACGTCAGATAAAGTGTGTCTTTTATGTTTACCAGACGACAGGCAGCCAGAACAGACAGGAACATCACATTTCTCACAGAAATCTTCACAGTGTCTGACCCTATGCTGAGGACACTGGGGGTAGTTATTATTTTTAGCTTGGTAGGGGACCACTCGATGAGGTGTGGTCGAGTCAGAGAGGTGGCATTCAATACAGCTAGAACACAGGTTAATACAACAAAACTGACAGTAGCTGTGTAGAGGGTCCACTTCACAAACATTGCAGCGTAAAACGTCTTGTGCACAGTAGAGGGTGTTCATGGCTAAAATTAGATTCGGAGGCTCCTAGAACAGGGGTCCATAGTTAATCATAAAGAGATGATCTGCAAAAAAAACAACAAAAAAACAGGGGTTCATAGTGAATTAAACAGAGAGGTTCCGTAAACACAGGGGTCCATATCTAACTAGATTAAGAAGCTCGATCAGTAAAAAACAAGGGGGTCCAGAGTTGATCATCAGAGCTGTAAATAAAATGATAGGAGTTTAAAGGTTGCTTTTCTTATTTAAGGTACATGATCCATCTTTTCAGTCATGAATTTAACTTATGCCTTAATGATTAGGATTTTTCAAAAGAAATTTATTTTATTAGTGAAATACAAACAGTAATAGTATAGATTGCAAATTAAATTTGAACAAAAAGAGACATTTGAACTTTATTGAAATTTATAAAGCAGTAACAGGCATATATATATATTTCCATTCAGAGTTATCTGTCTTTAATAGTTATCAGAGTATCAAGGAACCTAAAATATATACAAACAGTTAATACACTGGGAAAAAAAGATTTCTTACAGCTCTCTAGCTTATTTATGAAACTGATTGTTATGAATGCAAGCTTAAATTATTCTTATTGATTCTAACTTTTATGATAAAATTTTACTGTTTTTTCTTCCTTCCCCTAACTTTTGCCCCTACCCCAACCTATCCTGAAAAAAGGTCCTTCAAATTTGTCAGCTATGTAAATTGTGATATCTTTCAGATTTTATGCTAAGTGTAACAGATTTTAACTTTTTAAAAGTGGATATGTGTTGTAAAAAGTGAGGCCACGCTCCTACTAGCACTAGCTAGTGGGATAACCCTTTAGCTCAGTCGGTAGAGCGTTGGATTTTAAATTTGAGGGGTGTAGGTTCAAGCCACAGTGTGGACACCCCTAGCTTAATTCGGTCATACTAGTTAATTAATTTCAGTAAATCTTATTAAATCACAGAACTATAAGCTAAATCAAGTCGCTTAAAATTTTTTCATAGATATATGTGTTTGTCTTCATGAATAACATTAAAGTATTATAATTAATGATGTAAACTTACCTTTTAGAGGGCTATATATGTAACTCCATTACTTCAGAGTTTCTTGTCTCAGCAGCAAGACCAGTGTTAATCTCCCTGAACATTCTACTTCCCTGTCTGTCTGTCATGTGACTGTCATGTGATTTCCTATGGACACTTAAACTTTTCCTGACCATTCTCTTTCAAGGTTGTTTTTATTTTTTGAGAAGAGTACTTTAATTCAACAATGGGGTTTTTTTAGGCCTAGAAAATTAAATGTTTGTTTCTGCTTTCAGGCTGAAAAAATATAGGGTAGGTAGGTAGGCAATTTTTTTTTTTGAATTTTTTTTTTTTTGCTTATTTAATCAAAGAGTGTATAGAAGTAAAATTAATGACAAAAGAAATGGTGTTTTCAAGCATATCTGTGACTTAAACTTATAATAGAAAGGTGACCCAAACTTCTTTCTGTCTTGAAAAGCTTGCAAAGTTGGAGACTATAATTCCCTGGGTGAAATTTTGCACTTCATGGGACAAAATTTAGGGTCTGCACTTTAAATTAGGGTTGGTGGGGAAAGCGGAAACAAACATATTTTTTTTCTAAGCCTTATGCCCTGGTTATCAGAGGCTCCAAGGCCTGGCTATTTTTGCCTGTCTGTTTGTCTGTCTAGCTGTCTGTTTGTCTGTCTGTTTGTCTGTCTAGCTGCCTGTTTCCCCTGCGAGACGATCATGAATAATTCATGAATTTCCTTGAATTTTTCATGAATTTTGTTCATGAAATGTTCATGAAATATTCATGAAGATCTTATGAACTTATTATTGGACATTTTCAAATCATGAATTTTTATTCATGAAAGAAAATTGATGAATATTCATGAATATTTTTTTTCATGAATAATTCATGAAAAGTCATATTCATGAAGATTCATCATTTCAAGAATGTCCAATAATAAGTTCATTGGATCTTCATGAACTGTTCATGAATAATTTGATGAATTTTTCAGGAATGTTCATGAATGAATAAAATTCATGAACCATTAAAATTCATGAATATTCTTGCTTATTTGTAAACAAAAAATGCAATGTTATTATTCATGTTTATTCATGAAAATGCATGAAGTCATGCTAAAAAAGTAACAGTAGATGTTTTATAATACAGCATCTTGAAAGATTTCACAGAAATGTTTTTTGTTTTGAAACCATGCCAACAAAATCTTTGTTAAAAAACTTAAAATAAACAGTTCTGACATATTAAACCATAGTAAATGAGTAATGTAGTTCATTCCTGGTAAAAGTATAAAAAATTTCAATTTAAACACAACTCTTGGCAGAATGTTCAACCTTACTTGGTCAAGAGGAGAGGGGGGTCCTTCCTCAGCATGTTTCAAAGTGTGTTTTAATGCCAGACATTGAACAGTTTTTAATTCCAGTCTAGGAGAAAGTTTGTTCAGCACCAGGGTAACAGTTTTAAGTGCTTTCAAGCAGTTCGAGCAGAGATGGTCAATTCAAAAATCCTTATTGTCTGTCCTTGTGGAATTTCCAGAATTTCATCATTTGGATCCTTTGATTGAATATCATTCATATTTTCAATTCTTTTTTTCTTTCTTTTTCAAGAGCTCAGATTTTTTTTTGCAGCCAGAGTTTCTTGTCTTCTGCTCATCAACATTTGTGAACTGCTTCTCTTTTTCCTTCAAAAAGAAAGATTTTCTGAAATTACCCATGATTGTAAAACATAAGACTTTTTGTGTATTTTCTTGCATTTTAGTTTCATTTAATTTTGCATCAGAGGCACTTCCAAATTAAAACATTCTGAATGGAATTTAAGCCTATTTTCTTGGACCGCCATTTTGTAGATCAATCAGGCCTATGGATGTTTCGAGTCTCAGTCTATAATTAATGTATGTTATATGGTTGGATCAAAACTCAAAGCAAAGTTAGACAAAACTTTCATTTAAAACAAAAGACGTATTAATTTATTTTACAAATAGACAGTAACATTTACAGACAGTTTTCTGACTCATTGATTGCCTCCATTTTTGTCACTCACCAGTTATGAAGTAGATCAATCCTATATATAGTCTTCCTTCTTCATATTCTGTTATTTTCTTTAAAAGTTGACAAAAATCAGTGACTATGCAAATTATAGATCACAAATACCGATCCTTCCACTCTCCAAATTCCCACTTCCAACGTCTCGCGCGTTTTCAAGTTTGCGCCTTTTCAAAAATGTACGGTAGAGCTAAGAAATACGTTAGTTTCGAATTTCCGAGATTTCTGTTTAAAAAAAAAAACAAATACTATCTGATAATTTTTCACTGTAAAATACAATTTTTTTATATCAAAATAAGTTTTATCAATGAAGAATTCGAACTTTTTACGTCATCAATTAAATTGGACTAAGATTACAATAACATCGGGATCGAAGTCGGGCTCGATGAACAATTATTTTTAACAACACCGAAATTCAAAAATATCGAATGCCATGTTCATCATGTTGATGTTCCACAGAAGGAAAGTTGGAACGAGTGCCACGAACAGGGGGATCATGGTCAGCTTGGGATGGAAGAAGATGACGACATTTTTAAGACCGGTAGGTACAATATTGTACAGTATTTTATGTGTCCTCGAACGAAGAATGTTTCTGCTAGTGCTACTTTTGATTAGGGCCTAATCCGGGTACCATACATAAAATGCCCGACGATGAAATCGTTAGGACAAGCACTATTTCTGTAATAATTATTTAACAAATCTATACATATCATTAAGATCATTGATTTTAACCCGAATTTCCTTGCTTGGAATCGAACTGATGTCAAGAATTTTACCTGTACCTTCCTTTGTTCAAGGTAACATTTACAGAGTATGATGTACATGTAATTAATTATATATTTTGTAATGCATGTTCATGACCATTTTTCAGCTCTTATCTTGTATGTTTCGATTGTTTTAATAGTTGCTGCATTGCCCGAGATGATTTTCACAGCCCTGGCCTTTGATAAAGTGCATATACATGTAGATGCTTAACCAATCAGTCACTAGGCTTGTGAATATGGTGAGAACCAGCTCAAATTATCATTCAAAACAAAGAAACTAACTTTGATTTTATTAATCTATGTCTTTAAGCATAAGATTAAAAAAAATAGTGCAACTATGCCAAGTAAACAACATTTAAAGATTTATATTCTTAACATGCCTAATTTCCATATCCTTATTATTTTAACAATGAATTCTGAAAGGTAATCTAAACATGCTAACTGCATGGGTATGTATAATTATTTTAGATCAAATATAATGAAAGATATCATCTTCTATGAAGTATACATGCATTTTACAGGAATCTGGATGCTCACAAGATTTAGGACAAGAACTGTATAAAAAAAATGGTAAGATTTCTTCATTATTTTCTTAATCAATAAAATCACATGAATTAAAATTAATTTTTTTTCAATGTTATTCAGGCATTGAGCTTCAGCTCTAGCCTTTTCATTTAAGCTCACCTGAGCCATTTTAAGGCCTAAGTGAGTTTTTTGATCAGTGTCACAGTCTTGTGTTTGTCTGTTGTCTATAAACTTTTCACATTTTTACATTTATCCCGCTTCAGACAAATTTGAAGATTGCTGATTGGATAAAAGCTGATCACATGACGCCCTGAAATTTTCCGTATTACGTCTCCGTCGAGGCGTAATATGAAAATCGGGCACGCGATTCCGTTCGCAGCGTTGTTATTGTAAATAAAAATGGCGGCTAATAAACGGTTTACGTAGGTAGTTTAGTTAAATTTCTTGTTACTGTAACGATAGTTTATGTTGATTGTTATTGGATTAAAACTTAATATTTTCATAATATGCACAAATATGTTTTTTTTAATCGATAAAGGTCTTCAGCGGGATAAATTCGTAACACAGTCAGTTAGTGACCTAATACGGATTCATACTGGGTGTGAAATGGAAATCCGTATTGGGACTCGGCTTCGCCTCGCCCAATACGGATTTCCATTTCACACCCTGTATGAATCCGTATTAGGTCACTAACTGACTGTGTAACTAATATTATCAGAATTAATCCTAATTTGAACAAAAAATTTCAAGATAGTGAATTCATATTCTACAGTAAACTGATCTGCCAGGTAAAAAAGAACAATTGTTTTGTAGAGCTTTAGTTTAATATTTGTCATATATTTATACGGATATCAATAATGATGCATCTTAAATGGTCATCTCCTCTTTCAGAAATTGTGCAAGAAAGTTTGAAGTGTCTGTTGGAATGATCAACATCGAACTTGCTGAGTTTTCGTACTAAAAGTGAATCCGTTGGTGACGCCAATTATCTGTCAACCCTCTATTGCAAATTTCATGGGATATCTGAGGATGTGATTCTAGCAACATGTCAGAAGTTTTGTATCTTCCATAATTGGGATCTTTGGCACGTACATTGGTGGAAAATAGCAAGTGTTCATTTTATGGGATCTTTGTATCAATGTAGTTGTGTACTACATATATTTTTGCATTTAATACATGTGTTCGTCACTCTAGTCACTAACTTTGTACAGTAAATGTACATGGGCTACTGCCACTTTATTGTAAATGTATATACTGTTGAGGTTTCAATGACCTCTCCCAATCCTTGGCCAATGTCATTTAATGAATCTAACCTCTTATTTAAAAAAAAAATGCATACTTTAGTTTACTACATACATGTATATCATAACTTGACTATCACTAATTTAACCAAGGCGATCCCCCAGTAATCTTATTTTTTCTTGGATATTTCTGTTAATAACCTTTAATGTAAAATACTTTGCAGTTTCATTGAGAATACATACATTTAAAAAAGTGTGCTTATATTGTACATCTGAGTGGTATATGCTATTATATTTGTCTCAAAAAACATTGTAAAAGAAACTGTGAATTTTTTATTTTGCAACTTGTTTAAAATTTGATGTTAGAGAAAATTCGGTCAAACAAAGTTGTGTGATGAAAAACGACATTATTTAAAGCACATTATGATGAATATAACTGTTTAATTTAAATTATGAAGAAACATAAATAATCAATTTGAAAAAAAATGCTGTCAATGGTGATGCAGTGTTTGTTTGATTAAAATCAAATAAAAACACAAAATGTTTAGAGATTTCATGATTTATTTTTTCAGATAGTTGGTGAAAGAATGTTATTAAATATAAATTATGCCAGGGGCTTGTTCAACAATTGCATCTGCATGCAAAAGTTGCATTATGAGAGTAATGAGTGTTTTCTGTCAATCATTTTTGTCAATTATTTTAGTCTTCATGAAAATTCATGAACATTCATAATACCTTGAACTCTACATTTTTTCTGTCTTTAAAATGAAAATTACCAATATTCATATAAATTCATCATTTGTTCATGAACTACATTTTATGAATATATTCATGAATAAAGTTCATGAACCATCTTTATGAACCAGTCATGAACCGTTCATGAACACATCATGAATGTTCATGAACGATTCATAAAAGTTCCTGAAATTATGAATTTCACCTCGCAGGGGTTGTCTAGCTGTCTGTCTGCAAAAAAAACTTAACTTTGGTCATAACTTTTGAATTTTTGGTGCTAAGACTTTCAGACTTCACATGTATATATTCCTTTTAACAAGTCCTTTTTCGAATATTAAGTTGAACATTTTTTATCTCAGACGAGCATTTACATTTTTGACCACAATTGACCTTGAAGTTTGACTGTCATTTGAGAAACTATCTTTGACCAATCACCATGCCATTTGAACAGGTGGTTCATATTTCACACAGTATTCATTTTGATAATATTTTTTATTTTGGAAACCACTAACTGAATTGTTGACAATTAAGACCTTTCTATGGGAACCATTATTATACCCCGCTCCGAAGGAGAGGGGGGTATACTGTTGTACCCTTTGTCTGTGTGTCTGTCCGTTTCATACATAACAAATTTTCGTCAGTTTTTTCAGCAACTACTCATCACAGATGGTTGAAATTTAAACACAATCTCAGAGGCATGCCATATGACGGGATACATTTTTGTTTAAATCCAATATCAACTTCCTGTTTGTCTGTGCGTCTGTCCGTTTCATACATGACAAATTTTCGTAGCAGTTTTCTCATTAGCTATTCATAGCAGATGCTTGAGTATATCAAATGATAGTGCTTATTTACATCAGAGCGGGTGTATTACTAGTTTTTTATCTTTTGACCTTGGTCAGTTTGACTCAGATATGAAAAACATTGACCTGTCCTTGGTTATACTAGGGTATCAGTGTTACATTGTAATAGTATATATACAGTTAAACTTCATTATCAAGAAGAAAAATTTTGAGATATGCAAGGATTTGATAAAGAATAGAATAAGAAAAAGAGCTTTAGACTTCCAGATGTTCCAGATATTGGGTTCTGAAAAACTGAAATGGACGTTCAGATGTGCTTTAAAAACAAGAGTCTATAGTGTGACTATAATTAAGGCAGTTTTATTGGTTTGTATTGGGAGATGGTCATAAAACAGTTAGAATTGAGTCATTTAAGGTTTACAATGCCTTTAGGGTTGGTGAGGAAGTAAAGAAGTTCAAAATTAAATTATTTTAGAGATTAATGGCTTCATCAAAAAGATCTTATATTTTAATAAAGCCCTACTTGGACCAGATTTGTATGGGTGATGCTTCTAGGGATACACATGACCTTAAGTTTGCTTCAGATGCTGGATATGACCTAGCCTTTACAGTAGGTCTATTTCAAAGTAACCACAAGTTCTACCTGGACCAGAGTTGTATAAACCATGCATCTTAAAAGGATGCACACCACCAGAGTTGCATCTGGATTACATTTCTTGATGAATGACCATCTAATTTTTTAGAGGAAGTTCATTCCATTGTGACTTTATAAAGCTGGTTGTTGCCTCTGGTATAGTATGCACATTTCCAGCACATTAATTCGATTACAGAAATACTACTTTGTATATGAGGTTATAAACTTAACACTGAGTCAACATATTACGGTACATGTCTAGAAAAAAATGCAATAGGTGTATAGTGTTGAAAAATGTATTTTAATTAATCCCGTAAGTTTAACAATGATGGATGTTAAATTCCCCAGACTTGGATAGAAGTGACTTATTTTATGGCCATTATGATAAAACTGTGTAACATTTTATTTGGTCTAGCTCGATTGCTTAAGTTTCACAGTCTGTCAATATAAAATAACTGCACACCTGTCTTAATGAAGTTTAATGGACCGTACTCTAAGAAAACCCAGGTAATTTTGCCTGGAGACAGGTGCTTGATGTTCTGTCACCTGAATGAGGTGAAAATTCACAAAGAGACGCAAAAAACTTCCGTATCGAGTGGAATGCCTCCGATGAGGTCAGCCCTTTCAGGAGCGCGTTTTAAATTTTTTCAAATATTTAAATGTCCAAATCTGCATTCATTCTACCTGACGGTAAATTGTCATTCTTTGTGGGTGTTTTTAGACAATGATGACTGGCCTGAACGTTTTGTCATCAGGTGATAGGATTTTAATTGTGCTTCCTATCAAATCCGTAAATAGGTGACGAAAAATCAACAAGGACATTTTTGGAATTTTTTATCGTCAGTGTGTCACAACAGTGAAGAAACAGTGGCTGCTAACACTGTGCTTCATTAATGGATTTAATTAACCTGGAATTTTAATTAGAGGACTTCTTCAGCCTTGATGAGGTGTTATTTTTGTGTTTTTTCTTTGTGTTATTTACAGAGTTGATCAGGACTTCTCGAGAGTTTTTTTTTGGAATCTTTTATTGTGTTTTTTTTCTTAGTACAGGGAGACAATGTGTTTATACATTCTTTCTATTCTGTTTTTCCTGTTTGTTGTTTTTATTTTAAACACCCTGTCTGTGTCACAAGGAATAATATAATTGTTCCAGCTTATGGTATGTAGAATTTTTGTTTCTTTTTTTGATGAAAAGTGTTTCGTAAAAATTGAAAAAGGCAGTTGAATTCAAGCACCCCCCTTCCCCCAAACTCCCATGTATAAAAAAAAAATAAAGAATATAAATAATAGATCAATTTTAACATTCCATTAACATAATTTTCAGTGGTAAGTTTTTAAGTTTCAGGGGTAGAAGATAACGGTAGATGGAGCTTAGAATCATTTCTTTTTCTCAATTCTGTTTAAAAGAAGTGGCAAATTTTCCACTTTGTATTATCATTTATCGGGACTTGTCTCAATATGTTGTGTGCATATGATTCTGAATTTTTTTTTTTGTTTCTTTCTTTAAATTTTTCTTGTTTCTCAAGGGTATCATAGGATTAGAATTCCCTTTTAAAATTTAATTCTAACTGCATCTTAAAAAAAGTAATCTAAATATTACCCCAACCCTTCCCTATCCACCTCCTCTTAGCCACTGTAATTCCTCTCCCTTTTAAAATCTTGAATCTTTCCCATAATTAGTCCAACAGTCAAACCGTTATCTTGAACTCAATGGGTCACTCCAAAAAACTTCGAGATACCTGGAGTTATCAAAGTGGAGGTTAATTTCTGCTTTATGTATAGGAACTTAAGGTAGTTTTTTGCTTTATTTATAAGAACTTAAGGTAGTTGTCTGTTTTATTGATAAGAAATTAAGGCAGTTTTCTGTTTTATGTATAGGAACTTAAGGTAGTTTTCTGTTTTATATGTATAGGAACTTAAGGTAGTTTTCTGTTTTATATATAGGAACTTAAGGTAGTTTTCTGTTTTATGTATAGGAACTTAAGGTAGTTTTTTGCTTTATTTATAAGAAGTTAAGGTAGTTGTCTGTTTTATTGATAAGAAATTTAGGTAGTTTTCTGTTTAATTGATAAGAACTTAAGGCAGTTTTCTGTTGTACTTACAGGAATTTAAGGTAGTTGTCTGTTTTATTTACAGGAACCTAAAGTAGAGTGCTGCTTTATTTATAGAAATTTAAAGTAGTTTTCTGTTTTATTTACAGGCACTATAATATGTCCAGCCACTGAGAGTTTTGTTCACTGGAGAGACCCGATAGACCGCTGTGAGTGGGGACTTAACTTCACCACCTCGGCCGATGCCCAGAGATTTAGGGACTGCTGTACTGTAAGTATTGTAGTCAGGGGGGACCGGGAGGGGGGGG
>PRKT01000829.1:94716-117760 GCA_003671525.1 Saccostrea glomerata | reverse complement strand
GGGGGGGGGGCACTGTTTTATTTAATCGTATGGGATTGAATATGTATTTTTCTGAATTACACTGTGTACTGGGGCCGCCCCGGGGGGACAAAAGTATGTTGTTTTTTTTATACAGGAGATTTAATGTTACTGAGTAAATGGTGCCAGTCTTTATTCAGGTTAGGTCAAAAAGCAGCTGTCCCACTTAGTCTATTGTTGACTTCATTAGAATTATTTATTCCAATAACTGTAATTTATATCATGCTGTTTAATGATTTTAACAAGGAAACACGCTCGACTGGGTGGAAATTTATGACATTTGGGATTTTATTTGTACAATGCATTTGAATAATAAGGATGTAACTTGGTCGATAATTTCCTCACAGCTAAATAACTCTAAAATATTGTTATGCTAAAAGATACCGTCTGAACACTGCACCTTAACTTTACAGAATAAGGGATGTACTGGTCCGCCGGTTCATGTATGTATTAAGTCTCTGTGATGATCACTCCTGACCATGAGTCCATACATAATTAGATATCTCATAAATAATTGTTTCCATTTATTCATTCCCTCTCTCATTTTCTCTCTCTTTTTCCCCTTTTCTCTTGCTGTCTTTCTCTCTCTTTCTGTTTTCCACTCTATCCCTTTCTCTCTGTCTTTCCTTCTCTCTTTCCCTCTCTCCACTATGTCTTTCTCTCTCTGCCTCTCTCCTCTTCTTTCTCTCTCTCTTTCTTTTTCTCCTCCCCCTCTGCATTTTGTTACACTAAATTCAATGGCCTACCCTGGCAAGAACTCTTCTGGTCTTATTTGATATTTCTTCTCGATCTTTACTGATGTACAGTTAAACTTCAATATCTTGACATCTGATATATTGACAACCTGAGATATATGTTACCATGTGTCCACTGTCCACACACTGTCTGCACTGTATAAAACTATAAATGATATTGAAAAACCTCTGATATGTAAACCTGTCTGTTTTGCTATGCCGTGTAATCTTTGACATCGAGTTTCAATTCTGATATCTCAACACCTCAGATATCTGGACATTTCCTACTTGTCCTGCTGATGTCAAGATAACGAAGTTTACCTGAGTTTGATAATTTTTCAGTTTCCTTTTGTTCTGTTCAGGAAGGTCTGAAACATGTTAATTAAAATTGAAATCAGGAAGATACTAGATTAAAATGTATGTTGTACTGTATCAGGATACATGTGTCATAATTTTTCACAGTGTCGTTATCTGCCTGATTTTAAGTTTTTGTTTTCTCTGTAGAACCCATCACAGAAATTCTCTAGGAAGGCCAACTCAGCGAGCTCACTGAGACTCAGCCCCCCAAAGGTGAGATAATCTATACCCATCAGTAACTTAATTATTATTGTGAGTCTAGTGAATTCTCTTTATTTATAATAATAATTAATCTAAAATCCCATGTAGAATAAGTTTGAATTCAAATAGATATGTATTTCATTTCTATATAAATTGTGAGATAGTTTGCCATGTTATCTTGATATTTTGTGTAAAGTTTGAAATGAATCTCTGATTGTTGCCAGATTTGGACCAGAAATATGTTCCAGAGCTAATTGTCAAACAGTAAAGGTATTTTTTTCTGTAAATTCTTTCAGAAAGTTAAAGGTAAAGATAGATCAGTTTCCTCACCTAATTCTCCTACACGCTATTTCCACCACCACCCCTCAAGTCAGCCAGATCTTAGATCCACCACCACTACTCACCACCATCACCACCACCACCACCACCCCTCACTGCAGCAAGACTCTGGATCCCCCACACATAACCCCGCCTACAGAGCAGCCTCGGCTCCACAGGAGCTGTCAGGTGACCAGTCACATGACCCTGTGATTGACAGGCGAGAGAAGGCCGCCACCATACCACGCGGATTGACGGAGCCCGTGGCAGAACTTCAGACGTTTAAACCGATAGGAATTCTCAAACCTCCCTCAACTTCCTCCGTCTACGATAATGTCACAGGTACGAGTTATTGATAGCATTGGTCGTCGTTTTTATATTTTAGGAACTTTTATGTGTAAATGTCTTTATTAGGAATGAATAAACATAAAGGTTCTTTAACCCAGGTTATAACTTTTAACAGAGAGACATTTGAAGCTCATAGAAACAAAGACATTGCTTTTCACCTGTAAGTTTGCTATGACCTTGATTTAAGGTCACTTTGGTTAATTCAAGGTAACTTGTTAAAGTCAAATTATGCCTTCAGCTGACCAGCAATCTTTTTGTTTCTCTGAGCTTTTAGTGTTAAACCATTATGTTTTATTTTGTCTGGTCCATATCCATAAGCTCAAAGCATAATGTGAACTCCCCCCCCCTTTCGTTGGTTTATTAAAGAAATATTCAGAGAAAATTTCTTTTTAAGTTGCAGTTCTCTGATCACATGAACATGTTTCTTTAAGGACAGATGATACAAACAATTTTTTTCTTGGAAAAAGATTAAATATCATGTCACAAGTTTAGAAAAATGGATAGTTCTTAGAATTTTTTCTCCGAAGAACTGGAAAGTGAAATAGATTTCGGAAATATTAGTAATATTTCAATAAAAAACGAAAATAGACAAATCACATTCAGTAAACGTTTACAGGTGAAAATAAATTTCAGAATATGTTATCCTGGCGCTTAAAGTGTAATATAAACTTGAGAAAAATATACCAAGCCAGGTGAATTTTAAGAGGAAGATCGAAATGACAAAAAATTGGCAATATCACATAGGTGGATTTTTACCATTTAGCTTTTCCTAATAAAATACACCCGGCTCGGTATATTTTTCTTAAGTTTACATTATACTTTTAGTGCAAAGATAACATATTCTGAAATTTATTTTCACCTGTAAACCTTTACTGAATGTGATTTGTCTATATTTGTTTTTTAAAGAAATATTACTAATGTTTTCCAAGTCTTTTCCATATTCCAGTTCTTCGGAGAAAAAATTCTAAGAACCATCCACTTTTCTAAACTTGTGACATGATATCTAATCTTTTTCCAAGAAAAAAATTGTTTGTATCATCTGTCCTTAATAAACACAATTAATTGGTTTATTTTTTGGACGTGTAATAATTACCTTCAAAATTAAAAGTGTAAAGGCGGTAAAACATTAATTTTTTCTTATAAACAGGCACTGTGGTGTTGCGGAAAACAAACAATACCCATGATACATCACACAGGAAGTCTATGCCAGCTGCTGTGTCGTTTGTGGACCACAACATATTAAGTGAAGCGCGACCAGCTTCAGCCATCCATTTCACACACAAGTTTTACCAGAGCCAGGAGCAGGAGAACTACCCCCGTCAGGTGCCCCCCAGGCAGGGCGGCAGTACAGGGGAGACCCAGGGGAAATTAAGGCGGCCTGTCCACATCGAAACTGCTTTTGTTGGTGATAACTCTTTTGTGACCTCCAGTGAGGATCAAGGTCATAGGATTTCTTACATTGATACGTCCACGACTGTTGTTGCTCCGACACCGACTCGACCCGATCAAGGTCATCCCAAGGTCAAAGAGGAAATCTCACACAGTGTTTCTACTGCAGTAAGGTCAGATGCCAATCCATCACCTGTGACCTCAGAGGCAAAAGGTCATCAATTATCTGTTGAAAACAGACAGACAAATTCTGACAATTTTTCTCTTGAAAGCTTGGATCGTACTGAAAATAACGAGACACCAGGATCTGTGTATAAAGTATCAGTGAGCGCGACAGGTGTGAACGGAGTATTGACTGTGTCAAGGTCAAGCTTGTCAGGGTCATCTGATTCCCCTGAATGGCCTTCACCACCAGAACCTTTGACCCCAATGACCCCACTGACGCCAGAGTGTCAGGTGGAGTTTGACAGTAACGTTTTAAAACGCATGTTACAATCGCTACCTGTGTCCCCAGAAGATCCAAACATGGATAATGGTTACCATGACGATCCAGCAGTCTCCAAAAACTCAAAATCCTCAAAATCCTCAGGACTTGGTCGTACCAAGAGTCTTAATACGCATGATAGGGTAAAAAAGCAACAGAATGGAACCCAAGTGGCCAAAAAAGTGGAGCAAGGTCGTCCAAGTCGATTCTTTAACAACAACAACAATTCGAAGTCCCGTCAGACGAGGCTCCTGATAGAGGAAGAACTGAGACTGCGGGACCGCTGCGTGCGGGACAGCTATGGCGCCGAGAGTTACCCCGACAGCGGCATCGGCGGGATGGACCATGCCGCCAGTGTCTGCTCAGGAAACAGTAAGTCAGCCAATCAGAATACAGTATAAAATCAGTCAACCAATCACAAAATAGTAATAGTTTAGTCAACCAATCACAAAATGTTAATACATAAGTCAACCAATCAACAGAAAGAACAGTAAAATTCAGTCAACCAATCACAGCACAGTATAATCTTTGCTTCATAATTTATTAAAAGTGAGCAGGTGCAAGATTAATGAATAACGTAGTAACATCAAGTATTTTGTATTATAGACACAGAATATCTCTTTCTGTCAAATTTAAAATCTCTTACACTCTCCCTCTCCCTCTCACACACTCTCCATCTCTCTCTCTCTCTCTCTCCTTCCATATTTCTCTCCATTTCTCTCTCTCTCACTGGGTCAGTAGATAAATGTTTCACAATTAAATTACTGGTATTTGAATTTATGAATAGGCCACTGTTAGGAATAGAGACATCGTAATATGAAATATTGTGTAGATCCTGCCCCCTCCCCTTGTAACCCTCTACAGTATATACATGATATAGGGTCCAGTTCTCCACTCTCACCTGCCCAGGTAACACACCTAGGCCTGAAATTACCTGGAAATCACCTGCTGAGAGGAGCCCCTGAATAATGTTCACACCTGATGTAATCTTTGTTGACTGTTTAGCTGGGTTTGTTTATCTTGGACATTCTGGTCTTTTGTCAGCTTTGGGTCATTCTGTCTTCAGTGGTCATTCTCAGTGGACATTTAACCCCAGACTTTGTGACTTTCGTCCACTGTGTACACAGTAGAGGGTTGCTGCCAAGAAATATTTAAAGAATTCTGTGTGATAAAGATTGTGTTTCTTACCCAATAGTTGATATTATAGGAAGTCCATCAGAGAATATCATAATATTATCAAGACATTGTCTGCATCGTGACCTCAGAAGAGAAGCTATCGTGTAGGGAAGAAATTGTCTGCCTAATGTGCTTAGTTCTTTGACAATCAGGAGATCTGCTACATGTCTGTTCAATACCTAAAAATTTGGTGAAATTTGTCTGTGTATCAGTGCGTATTATTGTATCTCCTGTGTCATGTTAATATCAATGTATCATTATGTCCGGCTGTAGGTACGTAGGCTTTCAGAATCTGTGAATTAGGAACTCTGCTGAAGTAGAATAGAGCTGTGGACTTTTTGGTATTGACAATTCTCGGCTATTGATTGGGACTTAACTGTTGACAGAAGCCAGACTTCTCTATTATAAGGTGTCTGCCAGGCTCCATGTGTGTTAACCAGGACGGGGGACCAGATCGGGTTAGAGGACCAGACAACAGAACAGTGGACCGCTGGTCACCGGACTGACAGGTTTACTACGGTCAGTTATTGTCCAGTTCCTAATGACCTTTTATGACCCCTGGTTCCTGTTACATGTTTCGTCTAATGAGAAATAAATGTCACGTCCAGTGTTTACAATATGACTTCGTGTGGAACTCTCACTAGAACATGGTGAGTAAACATTTAGATTTGGTGTGAGAAAGTGATGAAAATCGCAGTTTGATGGGCTTCGTGAGAGGTAGGAGGACTTTTCTTGGGATATAAATTAAAAAAAAACAAAAACATTCTCATCAGACCAAAGCATTAAAGGCAAAAGAGCTCCATGGAACCAAATTTTGAATTGCTATGAATGTGACCATTGATTTGAATTGCTGTGCATGTGACCATTGATTCCGTGCCTCTAGGTTAATTTATTTGTGTTTTAACTGAACACAGCCAGCAGCTCTTTGTCACCAGTAGCTATATAATGGACATGCTGATCACGAGTCAATCAAGCCGTTATTGACTAGGAGTAAAAATATTGACTTCAGTCGGGGAGCGCCCAGCAATTAAAAAAATACAGACACTGCAGTGATACGGAGCGAGGAGGTGTTTGTGTGTTGACAGATTGTTATCGTTTAATTCCGCGTAATTAAGACAACATCGGGTATCTGTCTGGGACGTTGATTCGATGTTAATCCCATCTGACGACTGAATTAGAACATTGTATTAGATCACTATCACGGACAATTAATGTAAGGAATTCTGTCAAGTGTGGATATCTGAATTATAACGCTGACTTAGATTGATATCGGTAGAGAGGTGTAAATATATAGCGCCTTATTGTCAGGCAATAGGATTTAATTCTGTCTGCTCTGAGAGGCAGTCATCAAATCTATCAGATTTAATTCTGTCTGGTCAAGGAGAACATCATTGAATCTATTATCACACAGTCAGTCATCTAATGTGCAAACGTAGCACATTGAGATTACAGTTCTTCTATTAAAATAGTTAAATCTATTATAGAATTCTAAATCCAACTTGACATTATCTATCAATTTAATGACTATATTCCGTAGTTATAAAATCATAAACACAGAATGTGATTTTGAGATTGCATTGACATGAGCAGACTTAAGTAGTGAAGTGCTGAGCCTGACAATCATATTAGTGTGATGTAGAATAAATTGACCATCAGTCTTATTATTGTGAACTTTAACCCTGTTACCATGGATATTATTGGAATGATACTGCGGAGGTCATCCAGTAGTTCTGAGCAAGGTTAGTATATTGTAACCATAGTAACAGTTTGGTTTGGGGAAATCTCATCCTTCTTATTTTACACATACATAATGTAGGCTTGATTTTACATTCAAGGTCATATCTTGACAAGTCTACAGGAGTTATCTCTCTTGCCTCTGATTCCTCCTCTGTTTTTCATTCAGTAAGGACTGCTTCATACATGTATCTTTCATTGAACAATGGGAAATTTAGATTCTAGTAAACAGAATTGAAAAATTAATTTCTTTAGATTTGCCAGCCAAAATTAAAAGGTTAGGTTTTAGTTGCTAAAGTGAATTACCTGTAGTCTTGAAATGTAATCACAGAATGAACATACATGTACCAGTTAATATATATATTGTAAATATATGATATGCATTTTCTCACTCATGCAACTACTACTCATCTACTTTTTAAAGATTATCTTTAATGTAAAACATATGCAGTCACAAATTTGAAGCACCCCTCCCACCCACTGTTTCTATATAAGTGTCCACAAAAATATGATGCCTGCAGTGATAAAGTCCATGACTCTGGTGACACGTTTCTCTCGCCCTGTAATTAAGCGGTAGCAGTAATTAATTGATCACCTGTTAGTCGTCATTATCTACGTCTGTAGCCCGTGGACAGTCAATACACAGGCATCTACAGGTGTGTAACCTGTGTCAGGTGTGACAAAAAGTCCTGACAGGTTAATTAACCTACTGTACAAACGAGTTCACCTGTAGAGCTGTCTGTCTGTTAATTAGAAGAGATCTACATGAAAGTTAAGAATGTGTATTAAGTGTATTGTGAATACCTGGTAATTCAATTATCTGTGGTTACATGTAGAATTTTTATTTTAGGCACATTTGTAGAGGGAGGAGGTTAATGGTATAGTGATTAATTTACCATTTTCATGCACCCATTTGGTAAAGAAGAATTATTTTTCAATGATTTGAAACACATTATATCAATGTAAATCATATCTAGTGTTTAAATTTTATTTATAGTCGGAAAAATTTCAGAGCTGATTGGTTTGATGTACCCGACTTTAAATATAAGTACTGATATGTTGTTCTTTCTGTATGTATAAATTAATTCAGAAAGAAATCAATTAAGTCATTTTGAGCTAGGGAAATGTATTTCTGATCAAATTAAAGACTAATGGATGTCTTATTCTGTTATGAGTTGACTGCATTACGGACTGTGTGTTTGTACATGTATTAATTAATTAACTGATTAGCTTAATGACTTGGAATATGAATATCACATGTATACAGAGTGAGAGATGCTAACGTGATTGAGATACTTTTAACATATTGGATTCTCTCTTAATTCATATCAGCAAAAAAGGAAGAGATTTCCAACTGAAGTTGGAGTTTCAGAACTTGTGGTTAATAATAATATTTATTTCAATTAGAGTTGAGGAGGGTAATTAAAGTCGGTAATTATAGTTGTGTGGTGATATAAAATATCGGAGTTTCTGGAGGGAATACATTGGTCAGTTTATGAGTGTTAGAGATTTAGTGTCTCAGTGATTTTTACGTTAAGTGTCACTTGTCAATTTGTCTCCTTTGACTGTTTTACGACCAATTATACAATATTAATCACTCCGATTTACTGTCTGGGGTTTTTTTTTTGCTGGAAACCCTATAAAAATATCCAGGATTTTTGTGTGATCTGCCTATATAAAAAAGTGAAAACTTAATTGTATGGGGACATTTTATTAAGTTATATCGTCACCTGAGATTTGAGGGAAAATTGTGAAGATTATTTTGAAGATGACCCCTGGTTAATATTTATATAGCTGTCCTGTTTCTGTCAATTTCAGTCAAATATGACCTATGATGAATAGATATGTTTATTAATTACCTACCCACGAGAAACTGAAGGTCACACATTCCTTCTGGTGAAGGTGGTTTAACAGAGTGACTAACGTAATACTTATAGAGCCTCGGCTGTGAAAACTTGAAGTACCTGTCACAGAGAGAGATTTACTGCTATTTAAACAACTACCCACCACTCAAGAATTGACTCCGGAGTTTTAATTGTTTTTGGCTGTGGACGGATTATCAATAAATCGAGTTTTGTTAAACTGTAAAAACTCTGTTATTTTAATATTGGAGATATACATAACATGTACCGAACAAGGCATTGAAGTCAGTTCTTTAAGTTCTAGTGTAACAATTTGTGGGGGGAGAGGAATTGACAAATTTAAAGTGATTAGAGTCCTCAGCCCCACATGCTTTGCCAGGAAAATAACAGAGCAGGAAGGAAGCGATTCTCATTTACCTGCAGAGGTTCTAAGGTGGAAACAATTCTTGTTTACCTACGGCAGTTCTAAGGTTCTAAGGTGACCTGGATAAACGAGAACCACGGGAGGGTACTGACTTAGAGGACACTGGGAGATCGAGCTCGGGAGCTCTTGCTGTAAAACGTACACAAATCAACCCTTGTTGTGATTTCTCTGCCAACATTTTCTGGGAGGACCCCGAACCTCATCAATACACATTTTGTTAATTTATCAACATTCAGATTTCAAAAAGATAGACCTGGCCTCAAAAAGGAAACTTCAGCTGTGGAAATAGAGCATTGTGTCATAGTTTTTATGTGCGGAGGAAATCGGCTGACTTCTGATAATTTTTTTTTGGAGGATTTTAGTTTCTCACAGGGGGATCCAAATTTTTTAGCTTGATTTTAAGAGGATAAAGTTATAATTGTCTATTCAGAAGATTTTTTTTTTATTCTAGTTTCATATAAAATTATCAGCCTTCTTGTGATCTGTGATTCCACTCAGTGGGGGAGCTCTAAGATTTTTATATTAAAATCTATACATTCATAACATATAATTTTTATCTACTTCAGTGGGGGATCTAAGATTTTTATATCAAAATCTGTACAGACTTGACTTATAATTTTATCTCCTTCAGAGACGTATGTTTCCTCTCGGTGGGGGATCCAGTTTTTTTTCTCTCTCCTGAAGCTATAATTTTAGTCTTATCTTGATTTTCATATGCTTGAACTTCCTGAGGTTTGATGCCGTGATTAAAACCTCAGTGACCTTGGAGATCTCAAACTTCTGATAAGGTCAGCCCTGCTAGTGTGGACTGAATCCACGGAGCTGGGGAATATTACAGATCCTGGGAACTCGGGATAGAAACAGGGGAGGGGGAGGAAGATGTACACTAATTAAAAATGTTATTTTAATTTGGGATTTAAGTGTATAATTAAGCAGATTTGATTCCTTTGGGTTCTTAAGAACCCTGTGTTGATGATAAATCGGTGACTTTGTAGCGGAGCTGTGCTGGGGGAGAGATCTGATAATTTTAGGGATATTACAGAGAGGGGAGCTGTTGATTCACGGGGGATAAGGTGTTTTGATTTGTTGGGAACAAGCGACAAAGACAGGGTTGTGATATTAATAGCCTGGTTACACTGACAGTGGGTGTGAGGAGAAAGTTATGTTGTTTCTCTGAGGGCTGAAGTGACTGAGAGATGAAGTCATCAACTTAAAGATTCCGACACACTGAGTGACAGATGACCAAAGGTCAAAAGGTCACAATAAAGGCTTCACTAGGGAGGCGCTAATTAAGATCCCAGGGCCGAGGAAATTAACTCTGGATAGAAATTTCTGTATGACCTCAGCAGCAACAACAGTGGACGATTTATACCAGGGTCGAGGAAATTAACTACGGGATAAAAAATTCTGTTAGGGCTTCAGCAGCAGTGACAGAAGACTGGCAGTGGACATACGAGCTGTCAATATGTAGTGGAGGATTGGAATTAACCTCAACAAGGGACCGAGTGATTAATTCCTACTGACCAGTTTGTGCAGAGAGGAATGAAGATGGCTTCAGACAAGTTAGAGTGAGTCGTCAGCGAGGAATTCGTTTTTTGTGTGTTGGCTATAACTACTTTTAAACAGTGACTTTTCTCTCCCTACCTTGGAGGGAATCTGAGAAGGAGAAAAGTGTTAGCTACATGCCAGTCAGAGTGTAATGTGACATCTGTATTTCCAGTGGTTCCTGGTTTGGGGTGACTGACCTATTGTAATGTGGGGGGCTGATTGACATTAGCAGTGGAGATACAGGGCGGCCAGGAGAAGTACCTCTGATTGACATTAGCAGTGGGGATACAGGGTGGCTAGGAGAAGTACCTCTGATTGACATTAGCAGTGGAGATACAGGGCGGCCAGGAGAAGTACCTCTGATTGACATGACCAGCAGCAGGTCTCAAACAGACCAAAGAGATCGCACAGTCACACACACGCAGGAATCTCCCACCACTGCCTCTATATAACTGGGATTAATTTCAGTGAGGAGGGGTGTCTATGTTATTGTGATTAAAGAGATTATTTACTTCAGAAGGCAGCCAGGCCTGACAAGATCAGAGCATTGGTAATTTATACATGTATAAGGAATAAAGGCATTGTGTGCAGGAGTCATTCATAACCACCGCTGATAAAACGAAATTTTTATAATGGGGACGTAAAGCAGATGTGGTGAGGACATTTAGTGATCAGGGAATGCTGGGTGCATTTACTTGTCAATAAATCTTTTTAAGTCGGGATTGATCGCTTCTTGTTAATAATACTCTGGTGGATTTTTAACTCAGAGAGAGTGCAAGCTTGCAATTACACACAGTGACAAAATCATAATAATACAGGCTGAATACCTGTATACATCATGTACATTGCAGGAGATTTATAGAGACTGGAGTTTATTATGAGTTGTAGAATTCTGTGAATCAATGTGTATAGGAGTCTGATACTGAAGGAGCTTATATGGACTCTAAACAGTGGATCTCACATAGTGTGACACAGTGAGAAGGGATTTAATGTCATTGTTAGAGGGGGGATCACAGTAAAATGACTTAGTGCAGAGTTGGTCGTATTTTGTTGCAATGGATGCCGATTTTTTGAGAAAGTTGATTTGTGATATACAACAGATAAGAGTGGAGGATGAAGCTGAGACCTCAGACAAGGGTAAGTATACTCACCATGCTTACTGGTACAGTTAGGGGGGCCCCCTCCCTCCCTCCCAAACCTAAACCCCATCATCAAGGTCGTCGTGAGAGTACTAGGGGTTAGACACTGACTTCTAGTTCTATACTCACTATGGTTACTGGTACAGTTAGGGGGATCCCCTCCCTCTCCCTTCCTCCCACACCCCAGGGGTTAGATGCTGACTCCCTCCTTCCAAGACACAACCCCCCCCCCCCATCATTAAGGCCGCCTGGAGAGTACCCAGGGTTTAGACAGTGGCTGTCTCCTACCCTTGCTACTATACTCACCATGCTTATACTGTTCAAGCTGTCCCCCCTCTCTCCCTTCCCCAACACCATGCACTCCCATCATTAAGGTCGTTGTGAGAGTACCATTAGGGTCAAACTGTGACTGACTCCTACCCTACAACCTTGAACAGGTCAAAGGTCAGGGGTCTAGATACCATTCCATGCTGATTTTTGTTACCCCCTCCCATGTTTTTGTTTGTGATTATGATCACAGAGAAGGAATATTTATAATATTTATATCCCAACTTTATCTGATGAACACTTCCCCTCCCCTCCCTCCCTCCCTCCTTTCACCCCACACCCCCTTCCAATCTAGATGATAACTAAAAAGTTATGTAAACCAAGATAATGTCATTCCCCTTCCTTCTATCCCCCCCTACATTTTATACACTGTATTGCTAAAAATTCATCATTCATTGGCCATGGAATTTAGATTTTATCTGATTCAGAATCAGAATACTTGCTACTTTCTTTAATATGCATCTAGATTTTGTGAAGAAAATATTTTGTTGTATAATTCAGTTCTTAATGTAATAACAAATTTAAAGGTTTAACCTTGTGACCTAAACATGCTAAAAATGAATGAAGTATTAATGTAGGTTTTAGAATAATCCTAATGTGGGGGTTTCCCAAAAAAGGGATCAGTGAATTATTACATATGAACCTATTACATATATGAACCTCTAGAAAGTACTGGATTTAATGTACCAAGATTACACTGCACATTGTTAGAGGTTGCAGGTTCAAATCCTTGTTTTACATGTTTTACTTACGTTTTTCTGTGTACGAGTTTGTAAAAAAGACCCCCTCTCTCTTCTCTGCTAGTAGATTCACCTTCATGTCCATTATTTTTGGTCAGGGTTTGAGGATACCCCCTCTCCAAATCAAGACGGAGTGGATGGAAATCAGAAAATATATGGTTTTTATGAGCAAAATTCTTATCATACACTTATGAAATTCTTAGCTGAAAGCTACTTTTGAACACTATTGAATTTAACCAAAGTAACAGTTATTCCTGTTGCTATGGTGACAGCATTATACATTCATGTTACTATAGTAACCTCTAAGTTGTTTTGTTAGAATTACAATGGATGTTTTCTGTTTAACCTTGACATGTATATGTCACAGGGCAGAGGAAATGTCCTCATTGTAGATTTGGCCTCTGTGATCCATCATGTTTTCTGGAGAGAAATTGCTTTTCTTTATATGATTCTTGGCCAATGACTATTCTGTTGTCAGAGGAGCAATGCTCTCTGTAACCTTGTAACCATCATGTGTGTATATAAAAAAAAATCGCTGTATAATTTTTAGGGCTGGGCAATAATATCGATATTTCAATATATTGCAATACAATGACAAAAAATATCGTATCGCAATACGATTTTGTAATATCGATATATTGGCAATATACAAAGATTAAGGAATTTTGTCATTAAATATAAAAATGGACTTATAAAAGTTTGTTATTAAGCCAAACAGTAAGTCAGAAGTTGTTTTGTGGTAAAATTTCAGAGCATAACTTAAATGAAATCAACAAGATTTTTTCCGTGTTGGTTACTTATCATAGTTGTGTACATTCTGCATGTAAATTAAAGTAAATATAGTAAGAAAATGCCATTTTTATTACATTGAAAATATTGCAATACATATCGCAATACATTTAAAAATATCGCAATATGTCGCAATACGAATTCTCAGGCCAATACCCAGCCCTAATAATTTTGGCCAGTGATCATGGAGATTTGGGATTATCAGCATGATCAGAGAGAAAGAACTTTTTCCTGGCATTTTAATCTAAGTTTGTCTGACAGAGAGGATTTTCCTGGTTTTAAATTCTGGCCGGTGATTCCTGTTTGTCAGAAGAGGGACAGTAATTGTTCCTGTCGGGGATTTCCTGATCTCCGATAGAGCTGACACTCATGGTACCACTTAGAACTACACTTGATACTGCTAAAACTGTCAACATGTCAGTCTGATTTTCTGACTTTCCCGCTCTGTAAGGTTAGAAGTTTCTGTGGATTGTTTCCTGGTGCGGTGCTGAGTTTCATTGTCTGATATTAAACATTTGTAAAAGGATACTTTATCGTCTGATGGTTCTCTCTCAGGTCAGGTATTAATTCCTCTCTCGTGTCTCAGTATGTTATATAATGATAAGTTACTCCTCGTGTTCTTCTTATGAGTACTTACACATAAGTTAAAGAAGTATTTATAAAGTTAACACTCAGGCCATTTCAAAAACTGATGGGATAATCATATTACGTGCTTGCATGCTGTAATGGTAGATCTCAGAATTCACGTGGCTCTCTTACATTTAGTCTGCCACTCTGTCATCAAAACAATATTAAGATACGGTACAGATTACTGTACTTTAAAAAAACCAGGCTTCATATTTTAGTACCTTTGGGTAGACAACTGTAAGTGCCCTAATTGACATGAATACCACAAAGAAAATCATTTATAGATACAATAATTGGGCGTGGAAGTGTGTAGCACTAATTCATAATTTCAACAATAAATAAGTCTTGTGTGAATACCCAGTGATGGTCTTAAATTTTGAATACGTCGGTTTTTGTACAATGTGTACATGTACAGTATCTGGTTATCTTGGTTATGTTGTACTTATATGTAGATAATCAAGAAAGTCTCCCAATATCCCTCCCCTCTCCAATTCCAGTGGTCTCTTACTGTATGAAATGATATTTTCATTACAGCTAAGGTCCAGGATGATCTTTGTGTGTGCTTTCTTCTCTTTAGTTTTACCAAAATATGTAAAACAGAACTGTATAAGCAGCTGGCAATTTATGAAAAAAAAATTGAGAATTATATTACTTAGAGTCATGTAGTTTTTGATTGGTTGACTAAAAGCAAAATATGATGCATGTATGTACACTAAGATCTGATTGGTTGATTTTTCAGGGTTAGAGGTCAACCCTTCCACCACAAGAGCAGGTTCCTCTGGAGCCAGTAGTCGTGGCAGCAGCAGCAGCGGTCGTCATAGCGACCTGATCAATCAGCTGAGTGACACCTCGGAGATCAGACAGTGTAACCCCACAGAGGTCAGTGTCACCTTGACAATTGTGACCTTGACCCTCCTCTCTGTGTTTTGTTTCATAAGGTGTTATGAACATTAAACAGGTCTGGACGATTTCTAAATATGGAAGTCAAGAACGATAACCGAAAGTTGCTAAAAATGTACATCAAGTACACGTAATTATTTTTCTGTCCAATCAGACAACAGCATTTTTACACACCCCAAAACATATTTTAAAAGAACAAAAAGATAACACGTGCTTTTGTTTTTTTCCTCAAAAACAAAAAATCTGTAGAAGTAAGATGAAAACTTTCGAAGAATAAGGTATTCCCCACATATTTACCGTGAACAACCTTGACATTTTTATCTCGGTAAAGAAAAAAATATATTGCACGATAGAATGTAATCGTTTACAGAGGTATAGATCGCACCAGCAAGTTTTTATCAAGTTCAATTATAACATTTACCAGAATATATTATATGTTGGTAAATATAATTTGCTTAGCCGTCCGATTTACATCGATAATGCTTACATTCCATGTGTATAGATCAACTCACACAAGTCTTTATCGTATGGACTATACACATATAGTTTTAAATTATCACGGGTTTCATGAGCGCTGCATACTTGGCTATGCAGACTTTAAATGGGCATAAGGAAAGGCGTATAACGTGGAGAAAAGAGAATCCTGTAATTATTCAAGAATGCGTTTAATCCCAATATCTTGCCTCGCATATCAGAAACTGCATGGACTATTTTGTAATAAACACTAAAAATAATAAAGACTGATATCTTTTCGATAAGATTTTTATGTCAGGCTCTCAAAACTGAAAATTTACCGTATTTATATCAAATTTTTAACGTGAGTTAAACTTTTGGGATTGCTACCTCCTATAGAGGCAGATTTTTATTTATCCCACTTAAAACGTATTCTAAGATTTTAAGTCGTGTTTGTTCACGGTAGAATTGTCATAAATATTATATTATTCCCAAATGCACATAAAGTTTACAAAAAGTTTGTTCTAAAAAAATCTTTTCAGCAAAAAGCTTAAAAACCTAGTGTTTTATTTATTTTCTCATGGGTTTGTCTAAATGCTGTTATCTGATTGGTCAGACGGATTAGTGCCTTGTTTATTCTGTGTATTTATAGAAGTTCACGGTTATTGCTCTTGACTTCCTTATTTAGAAATCATCCAGAACTGTTAAAGGACAGCTGATTTTTAAGCTTCTTCCAAATTCCAATTATTTTGAAGATCTAGCAGATTAATTCTGCCAATGAATATGCCAGCAGTATTGTGTGTATGATTTTTACTGGGTACATTTTCAGTAATGTTTGTGTGTGTGTTCTATTTAGTTGTGGGAGGATGATGGAGCAGAGAGTGATGATTCCATCCACACGATGACAGAGGCTGAATCCAGAGTGTGTCACCGGCAGAGTGGGGCCATTAGAAAAGCAGGGTAAGATCAGAGAAAGGGAGAGAGGAGCATCAAAAAAAGGGGGAGGGGCATCAGAATGGGGAGGTTAAGATCAGACTGGGGGTAAGATTAGAAAGGGGAAGCTCTGTGGTATCGGATGGGGTAAAGTCTGATTAGGGGAGGAAGGATGATCAGATGGGGATATCAGAACACTGCAGAAGGCAGACTATGATTTGGAGGTGGATGTCAGATAAGCAACAGAGGAACACATTGAAACCTCAGTACGTTGTCATAAGTGTACTGTAACCTCGACACAAGGTCACATCTCATTGGTTAAAGTCACTGAATTTGAAATATTCATAATTGTAAAAAATTTAGTTTTAGAGGGTAACTCATTTTTAATTTGTTTGTATGAATGTGTGTAAGTTGGGTCATTATTTATTGTGTTTGTCTGTAGGTGGCTGGTCGTGAAGAACTGGTTGATTCACAGGAAGAGGAAGTTAGAGCTGGCCCCGCGTAGGAAGTGGAAGAGATACTGGGTCTGTCTGAAGGGGACGGTACTGCTATTCTACGACTGTAGTGAGGAGACGGCTATAACAGAAGATAGCATACCGCGGCACATACTGGGTAAGTAAAGCAGCATAGCATAGCAGCATACCACGACATATACTGGATAAGTAAAGCAGCATATCGCAGCATATTCTGGGTAAGTAAAGCAGCTTAGCTCAAAACATAACTAAAGAAATCATACCACTGTATATACTGGGTAAGTATAGCTGAAGCATACCACAACACAGACAGCATATCGCAGCATATACTGTGTATGTGTAGGCTGTAGTGTTGTCACGATGATCGATTTATAATCGATGATCGGTCGGAAAGGCTGTCGAATTTAGACAATCCATTGGAGATTTTAACAATCGATTAATCGGTATATTTCAGCACATATCTTTTTTTTTTTTTTTTTTTTTAATACATTTTTCTCACTTTTATTTCAAGAACAGGCTCTTGTTATCAAAATCAATATCTTTCAAGAGTTGTCCTTTACTATTTTAAAATTTATGTTCTTAAAATCTGTTTAAAATAAATCAAAAGATAATGATATTTGTATTTCTAAACTTAAGAATCTAAACTACTTGTATAAATGAAATATATTAGTTTTCAGTATTTGGGGGAATTCACTTGTCATTTCATACGGAATCACAAGAATTTGCAATATTAAATGTCTTATACATGTTATAACAGTTTAAAAAATTAATTCCATATACATTTTAGATGATCATGTAAATTAAAATCTGATCTACCAATGCTTACTTTTCCCAGGCCAAGTAATTCCTAATCATGCAAAAATCTGTATTACTGAAATTGTTAATCAAACTGCATATATACTGTTTTTAGAATTTCAATCTGTACAATGCACCTTTACTTACATTATTTAACAATAAAATTCTAAATTTTATAAAATCTAATGCCTATTTTATGCAAAGGGTTACCGATTCGATTATTGGCTGATGATCAGTTGGTTAGGGTCAACCGATGCTACCGTTTAATCGATTCTGATTTTCAACCGATTTGACAACTAGTAGGCTGTATAGCAGCTTAGCGCAAAACATAACTAAAGAAATCATACCACGGTATATACTGGGTAAGCTGGGTAAGCTGGGTAAGTATACAGCATACCAAGACACATACTGGGTATGAATGACAGCTTACCTTGAGCAGATTACAGTGTGCCATGGTTTATGATAGCATGTATAGCAAATGTTGGTTCATTGGTTTTGATTTTCCTCCGAAAGTTTTGTAATTATTAAATTGTCTAACATGTGCTTGATTTATAAAACTTTTGTTTTCTCAGTGATAGAGGGCGCCATAGCACAAGCAGTACCGGAACATCCAAAACGAGACAACATCTTCTCAGTCAGCACCGCGTTTGGAGATGCCTATTTGTTTGAGGTGAGTTTCAAAGTTTTAAAGATGATGGAAAGACACTAAAAGCTTTTATTTTTGCCTTGACAATTCCCCCTCAAAAATTTTTATTTTTTTCCTTTACCTATGAAATCTTAAAGAAGAATTATCTATCTAGTCCAACATTGGTTCAGGATTATTAAAGTATTTAAAAAATACACACACATAAGCACAAATATTTGTAGGAGATTAAGTTTCATTTATTTTGTTGTTAACAATTATCAGCCAAATTAAATCCCACACTAAATTTTATATGACTCTATATTGAATAGGGTTACTTTTTAAACAAGGAAATTAAATGCCCCCGAAACTATTCTTGTCATGATAACAAATCAACAAAATTTCATCCCCACAAAAATGTGTGCTTCTACAGTATTTGGCTTCCTATATTTAAATGATTTAAATCCTTGTTAATTTTTACGACAGGCGACGTCTCCAATGGAACAGGAGAGCTGGATCTGTGCCGTTCACTCAGCCTGCGCTTCGTCATTCGCTCGGCAACATGGGAAGGATAACACGTTACGGCTGATGAAGAGGGAGCTTCATAAACTAGAAACCAACATAGACATCGTAAGTTACACCGATTTACAAACATCAACATCCTAAGTACATGTAACACCAATTTGTAAATATCAACGTCTCTAAATTTTTCTTGTAGGACCTAAAGATGAGGAAAATGGCAGAACTTCAGTTGACGGTTGTGACGGATCCAAGAAGTCGACAGGCCATTATCAGACAGATCAGCCAATGGGAGGAGAATCTGGAAAAGCTATTTATAGAACAGTACCGTTTCCGCTGTTACATAGCCTCGCTCCAGGGGACGGAACTTCCCAACCCCAAGGTAGGTCATCCACAAATAGCCTTAGGGACAGAACTCCCCAACCCCTCGGTAAGGTCATCTATAAATAGGAATATTGTTATCATAAAATTTCTGCAAAGTTAAAAGCTTAAACATGTATAGAAGGTTTTAGTCATCTATACATGTACATGTAGTTAGAAATCTTTAGATAGTCACAATAATTCAAAGCTTTTGAAATATCAAAGAACATAACAAACTTTTATAGACAAGATTTGAATATTAAGATTTATGGAATGTTTTTACATAATAGCAATATAAGGGAGATAACTCTTATAACAGTTACATTTGACAAATGAGGAAATGAATTATCCTATAAAAAGTAAATCATCTCCTTACTCAGGAAATAACTTAATGTAATTGAAATCCTTGATTAATAAACTAAAACCATTAAATAAAAACCTTGTTTGTGACTTTTGTACTTATTTCAAGACACTTTTTTTGTTGGAATGTTACTAGTACTGCTACAGAGAAGTTAACTACTACATTTATAACTACTTCATGCTTTCTGGGAATATCAAATACACTGTACTAATTAACAATGAAGGATAAGATAATCAATTCTAAAAGGTGTTGGTCTAGGTACTATGCATTCATAATAAATGATTATATTTGTTGAGGACAGACAGATATTCTGTCGGGGGTCCTAAATCCTGGTCTGCTCCGTTCTATTTTTCTGTTCTATGGTCACATCAGTAAAACTAGGTAATGTTAGACTAAAAACAAAATATCAAGGTCTATTTGCAACTTTTCTCCTATCTTATTATAAGTACAAATCACTAGAGCTACAGTTCCATCATCTACTTCCTGTTTTTGTTGTGACCTTCTTATAATGACCTTGAGACTTTATAAGCTTGTTCTATTTTAGGTCCTGCTGGGCAGTGCCTCCAAGACAACCAAGTCCAGTCTGGGTCGCCTGGGTGTTTTTACCGTGACGTCATTTCATGCTCTGGTCGCGGCCAGGAAACCCCTGACTGTCCCCAACATTTATGGAAGGGGGAAACACCAGGGGGGAATGTTGTCACCGAAGGGTGATGGGACGTTCAGATATCACCGGCGTACGATACACAACCATAGCCCTGACACACAGTATGCTTGTTTTGAATGTGTGGTTTTTTCAGTATGTTACATTTTTTTTCATGTTTGAGTACTGTACATTTTTAGAACTATTTAAATTTTCAGTATGGTGTATAAGGCGACAGATATAGATGAAGTAGTGGCTGATCTTTATATGGACAGTCCCGAAAATCTGTCAACTGTATCTGACGGTGGATCGCTGGCTGAGACAGTCGCCCTGCCGAATAACCAGGTATAGTAAAAATTGGGGATACATACAGAAGATAACTAGACAAAATGGACGTAGGAAATTATTGCCTTGACCAACAGACGGGAAAGAAATATTAATTAATGACAAGCAGGAAAGGAGAAAAGAAACAGAAACAGACAAGACAAAGTAACCCCCCCCCCCCCCCCCAATAAAAAAGTATTCTCAGGACTGTTCTAGTAAGGATTTTCTGAGGGGGTGGAATGTCACTGCTTTTGAAGCTCTAACCTTTTCAAAACTTGACTGACTAATGACAATTTTATAAAGAAGGAGGGAGGAGGTTATATGTCTCTAACATAGGTTAAAGGTTAAGGGTCATATTCATGCTAAAGGTTTTACATCAAATAACAGTTTTGTACAATAGGAACTTGCATTGAATCTAATTTATGTTTTCCAAAAATGAATTTTAATTTAAATGAATTCAAAGCAACATGTTAAAATTAGTTTCAAGTTACAATGTCTAAGGGACCTGATCAAAGCCACAGATTTTATAAAATCTGTAGAAATCTGACTGAATTACAGTGTAATAATAAAGAGGGGAGTATAAGTGTATAAGGGCTGGAACTCAATAGATCTCTGTTGTTAAGTCTTTACTGTGAGATTCATTGATGCTTTGTGCCTGTGTGGAACCATTCCTTTCACTGCTCTGAGGTCTTGAGTACCCATTCTTAGAGGAGCGATCCATTGATCTAAGATCATTTGGTGACCTAGTAATGCTTAATGTGTAAATAGAAATCTTGTATGATCAGGCATTTAATGTAACAGAAAGTTTGCATATTTTTTAACTCCTGTTGCATAATAAATGAGTTGTGTTTGTACATGAGTGTATTTAATTCCTGATGTGTATGGACACTGAGTTTGAAGAGATCTGAAATTATTGAACTCAGAGAAACATTGGATATATTGTGTATTGCTGCGATGGTAAAAATGTTCATGGACAGAGGGGAAATAACTCTTGTAAGACAATTACTATGGTGATTTTATAACTGTACAAATAATGTGGGGGTAGGGGGTGGGTAAGGTTGGGGCTGTTTGGATTGTGGAGGGTTGGTAGGTGATAGGTTTGGGGAGGGGTGTGGTGGGAATGGGATTACAGAATTTGATGGTGATGGGGGGGGGTTCAGGTTTTGACGCTGAAACCTATATCTATTAATAGAACTTGCATGTGTAAATTATTCTTCGATTCAGATTAAATAGCCTGAGACTTTAAAGATTGAGCTATAGAAGAAAATTCTTTCTGTACATTACAGAGGACTAGTGTTTAACAATATCTGTTATTATTGTGGCTTTTTATCTGAGTGTTACGTTTGTATGGACTCAATTAAGACTTCATTTCTCTGTAATTAACAGTTTTACAATGTGTACATGTCTTTAAGCTAAGGATGTGCTGAATTTTCCCTCGGAATTCATGAGATAATTAGTAAGCTGTGATTTAACGCGTCAAAAATTACAGAAATTTCATTCAAACATTACGATATTGGACCATGTAATTACTGTGTAATTAGCATAGCTGGCCTGAGGGGTGATTTCATGCTCTGGGGGTCAGGTTATGCGCCGGTGAGTGGACAACGAGCCGTACGTCCTGTGTTGTACACTAGAGGTCATAATTGTGGTCGTAATTAGGTACAGGTCCATTGACAGGTGTAAATATTAACGAGCTAGCTATAATGACCAAGCGTCGCTATACCTGTGTATTGACAGATCGGACTATAGGTGCATTCTGATGGTTTCGTAAGAATATCTGTTTTATTGTGCATTTGTGGCTTATACTTGGAGTGTGTTTTATTTGGAAAGGAGTTATATATTTTATCAAAGTAGGTACATTTTATTTTGAGGACAGTTGTTAATTATGTAAATTTATGGCCCCGGTCTGATTGAAAACCATTAAATTATCATTTATTATGTGGTTTTATCATATTTATCTGCCTCATTTAAATACTGTACAAACTAAATTAAATTTTATATAATTATTGAAAGACAAATTCTAAAACAAAACCTTTAGGGAGAGGGCTAAAATAGGCTGCGCCTGCTGCCCAATCCTATTCCTATTCACAATAACATCTGTGAATAAAATATTGTTTAAATTTACCTTGTAAAAGTGATTTTCTTTTGAAAAATTTTCATGAGGTTTTTAAACTGTACAGAAGTATTATCATTGTTTTGTAGTGAGACTGACAATTTATGTAGACTTGTTTACAATGATTCATACAGTCCTGTTTTTTCTTTCATCTCCAAGTTCCCTATATTTCCGCATTCTTGAAGGATTAGCTTCCTGTTTTTTCTCCTTCTGTTTGAATGATATATAAAATTCTTTTGAATTAAATGAATAAGAGGATAATCTGAATTCCTGTACGAAGATTTTTTTTTGTTTGGGAGTTTTTTTTGTTTTTTTTGGGGGGGGGGGGGGGGGGGG
>PRKT01000829.1:71135-94214 GCA_003671525.1 Saccostrea glomerata | reverse complement strand
CAGTTGCTAAATTAGGGAGCTGTTCTTTTTCCATGGAAGCATTCCCTCTTTCTCTCTTTACAAATCAAAGATGTCGTTACTATCTTCTCAACTTTTGTGGATTTTTTATTGAATTATGAAATGTCCACTCAGATTTTTTTTTCTCTAGACTTTGGTGATTAAGGTATTCAGTCAGATGTTCTGTTTTTTCTCCAGACTCTGCTGATTAAGGTGAACAAACAAAGCACGGCCCTGGATCTTCTGGAATCGGTCTGTAACCAAAGGCAACTGGACCCCCAGGATCACTACGTACGGATTACGCAATCCGACACGCCCCCAAATACCTACATAGTGCTGGATCCCAAAGATAACATTAAAAATATGGTGAGTTAATCTTGTAAGGATATTGACAATTTAAATTATCAACATTTATTAGTTACAATTTATAAAAAAAAGATTCATCACTTTGATAAATTAAAATATTTTTAAAAAGGTGTTACTAGGGTTATGTCAGACTCTGTAATATTTCTTAGAGTTAGTTACAAATTGTTAAGCATTAGAAATGATTATTATTATTACTCTGTTGCAGAAGTACGAGTCTATAGAAGTCTGTCAAAAGTCCGTAGTTCAGCTACACCTTGTTAAATCCCCAGGGGACACAGAATTCGGCTTCACAGTAGAGGCGGAGCTTGCCGAGGATTTTGATAAAGATGACGAACTTCGTCTGTACGTCAGTCAGGTCACACCAGGAAGCGTAGCTCACAGAAGTCGTAAGTTTATTGTCTGTCTGTGTGTCAGTCTCACAGAAGTCGTAAGTTTATTGTCTGTCTGTGTGTCTGTATATCTAGCTGTAAGTCAATAGTATGTTTTTAGTACTACTTTTACAGTCACTATAGGTGAAAACACTATCTGTTCTTAATGGATTAATATTTTGTTAATCTGTATTGTGTATTTTATTTAGAGATGAGTATAGGAGATGAGATCCTAGTCATTAACAGTAAAATCGTCTCAGACCTGTTTATCTATATTGATATTTGTGTGTTTTATTTAGAGATGAGTATAGATGAGATCCTAGTCATTAACAGTAAAATCGTCTCAGACCTGTTTATCTATATTGACATTTGTGTTTTTTTATTTAGAGATGAGCATCGGAGATGAGATTCTAGTCATTAACAGTAAAATTGTCTCAGACCTTGACATGGTGTACATTGAGACGCTTCTACATGAGTCTAAGTCCCTCGTCGTGACAGTCCGATCCCTGAGGACCAATCACAGCCAGGCAGCTGTAACCGGCAGCCAATCAGAAATCAGCAGTATGATGTGCCCTCCACCCCCCTCACAGTCACGTATCCCTGAAAACATCATCGAAAATCTCACCGTGCCATCACCTCAAGGTCAGAGTTCATCTCTATCTCTCACATAAACAGACCCACATTAATACACATAGAACATCATCAGAAATCTCACTGTGCCATCACCTCAAGGTCAGAGTTCATCTCTCTCTCACATACATAGACCCACAATATACACAGCACTGTTGTGGAATCAATTTAATTTGTGGGGGTCAGTGTTAGTGGGTAACCAAATCTTGTGGGTTAGTGGGGACGTAATATCGTGGGTAACTCATATATACAGAATATTCAATGAATCAATATGTTGACAAAATAAATGTTCAAGGGGATGAAAATTCATGGATAAGGGTGACCAACAAAATCCAGAAACATATGTCCCCCATGAATATTGATGATTTTACAGTAACCATTAGAAATGCACCTTCAGAAATCTGACTGTTCCTCTCTTTCACAGACACAAATGCAGACTTCTTGTGTGTGTGACATTCATTTAAAGAATATAATCTTTCCTTTCAGCTTGAGTCTTCAGTAGTTTCTGATTTATTTGTAGAAAGTTGTTCTCCAGATGAAGTGGATTGTCTCAGAAAACCTGGTTCCCTGCCTGACTTGGCTGGTTCTCAGATTGATCAACTGCTTAAGGTAAATGATTTATCACCAGATCTGTTTTTCTTTGTAGAAAAAAATTATTGGCTGAATTATAAATTTTACAAGCATTGTTTTGGTGATTTTTTTTGCCAGTGACAGCTATTAGCTTAACTATTTGCTTCAGAAGCAAGAATGTGATAGTGTACGTTAATAAAATTGACCAATGAATGTTTAATTTTGTTTGGTCTATTTTTAGAATGCGGAGCAGGTGACGTCAATTTGTCGGACGGAGAGCGAACCTAACGTTCTAGACGGTCACGTCCACCAGAACTCCAAGTCACTGTCCGAGGCTCAGAAACTACGTAAAGTTATCATGGAACTCATAGAGACGGAAAGGGCATATGTCAAGGTGGGTACCCTCGTCATAGAAACCGAGAGGGCATTTGTCAAGGTGGGTATACAGTTGTCATAGAGACAGAGAGGGCATATGTCAAGGTGTGTACAGTTGTCATAGAGACAGAGAGGGCATATTTAAGAAATAAACAACGTTATTCAGTGAACATGGCGTTATGAATAGCAATTGCTCTGCTGGCATTTTCCATGATGGGCACTAGCGCATCATGGAAAATATGCCAGCAGAGGTATTTCTATTCATAATGCCATGTTCACTGAATAATCATTGTTTATTACTTATATTTGCATTCTTTGATGTTGTCAAGAATATCAGAGGAAATCCTGGCCTACATAACGTTGCGGCTTGTTGTGTTCAGTAAATAAAAACTCACAGCAGCTATAAAATCAGTATATCTGATCATTGTACGTTTCTCTAATAAATCACAAACAATTTATAAAGTATATGCCTTTTAAGCTGCGCCCTCGATCGTCACATTCCCTAAGTTTTGTTTTTGATCATGCATTTGAGACATCATCGATTAACGTTATTGAAACCCTATGACAAAAATCTATAATTTAACACTGTGATGAAAAAAGACAAAGCTTCAATAAAGATTATAACTCCAGAATGCTTTATATGATTTTATTAAGTTCTTATGTTTATTTTTAGAGATGAAACCCTTCTTGAAATAGATATACTAAAAGAAATGTTGCTTTTTTAAATGTTAAAACGCCCAAGTATGAAGAGTTATCGTTCTTTGTACAAATATGCGAAAATGTGATAAGAAAAAATAAAAATATGGCAGTTCTCTTCAATTTTTAAAAAGTTATATTATACAATTAAAAACATTGACCAAAATAAAAATTTTAAAGATGTAAATCAGCAATATTAAATTATTCTGAATTTCTTTTTTTCCAAAGAATATTATTTTAAAAAACTTATATTTATTCCTTTTGCAAAACATTTCATATATATACTTCTCAGCACACTATAGAAGTGTAGTAGAGCTTGTGCTACGAGAGTATGATAGAGCAATTGCACTCATGGAAGAAGCAGTTGCGTCTATAGTCCTGTGAACGCAATTCATGACTGCATGTTCATAGTGGGAGAAAGCAGTAGATATGCAAATATAGTTCTGTAAGAGTCACTTCCCTTTCAGGACCTGAATTGCCTGACAGAGCAGTACCTGATCCCGCTCCAGTCGGCGACCTTTTTAACCTCTGGGGAGATACAGCAGCTTTTCGGGAACATTCAGGAGATCGTGGCGTTCCAGCGGCAGTTTCTGATCAGTCTAGAGGAGGCCATACAGCTACAGGGGGAGTTCTTCCAGACCGAGGATCCCAAGGTCTTCAGGGTAGGTCAAGGTCATTCAGTCATCATGGTGATGCATTACTGTCCAAAATTTTTTTATAGTCTGATGCTGAATTAACCATATTTACCATGATCACATTTTTTTTGGAAAAAAATTAATTTAAAAAGAAGGAAAACTGATGGTCTTTGAAAAAAATATTTTTGACAAATGTGTGCTATAAAAAACAATGGTTTTGTAATTGATGATGAATTATTTCTATTAAAAGAATAAATTCATTCAATACAAAATATAAGATGCTCTGAGATTTTTAGAAATAACATTGTTTAAAACTGTTAGGTATTATCTGTCCCTAAAATTTGTTAATTCATTTAGTTTGATTCAGTTTAAATTGTATAAAAAAAAAAACCCCCCAAAAAACCAGTGGATTTCATCTATAATAATAAAACATTCTGGACTTTGTTTTAGTTTTCATTTTAGATAAGGTTTCTATTATTTTTAAAGTTTGAATTCATTTTAAGTTAAAACACAAAAGCTGAGAAACATAAATGGAACTCATGTAGATTTTTCATATATAATAATGTAATTAAGTTAGAATTCAGGAACTTTAACTCCTGCAGTCTGATGGAGCCCCATGCAGGTTATAAACATATTTGAATATTGCTTTAAGTAAAGATATGAATAAGGCCACGCCAATCTAATTTCTTGTTCGTTGGACATTTGATGAAAAAAGTACTAGCGGGCTAGCGGTTAAATAATAATAATATTACTTTTTGGTAGGCAAAATTTTTAGGCGGGGCGTGAAAAACTTTAAGCGGACAATTATATTTTTTCTGATTTTTGGAGTAAGTAGATTAAAAGTACGATAAATAGAGCGGAAATAGATCAGAAAACAGCACAGAATTCCAATGGTGCGGGGATTTTAAATTAATATTATTTGTATGGTTTTGTTTAAATACGAGCAAGCGGGTCCAACGAACAACAAATTTTATTGGTGGGGCCTAAGTCAGTATCTTAGAATTACTTAAATTTCCCCTCATTTTTTAGGATCTTGAACTCAGGGTATGTCTACTATAATGCAGCAATGTGTGGCCTTCTGTGCTTTATTATACCTCCCGCAAACGAAGTTTAGGGGGGGTATATTGGAATCACCATGTCCGTCTGTCTGTCCGTCTGTCCGTCCGTCCGTCTGTCTGTAGACGAGATTTTGTCCGGACCATTTCTCGGAAACTATTGGAAGGATTTGTCTGAAAATTTGTACACATATTATTCACCATATGAAGGTGTGCACCTGATATTTTCATCTTGATTGGATGATTATTTTGAATTTTACAGGTGTTTTTTCATTTTTATTTTGTGGTTTTGTGCAGACCATTTCTCAGAAACTATTGCAAGGATTTATCTGAAAATTTGTACACTTATTATTCACCATATAAAGGTGTGCACCTGGAATTTTCAACTTTATTTGTTAATTTTTCTGCATTTTACAGGTTTTATTTTTTATTTTAATTGACTTGTTCATTTTGGGCTCATGTATAAGGTTTGAGAGATAGAATCTAGAATATCTGTACAAAAACTACTCATTAAAACTAAAAAAAAAAACCATCAAATGTTAAAAACAGTTTTTACATAACACAGAAGATAAGTAAATTCATTTGTCTCTTGGGAATAATGACTGGACATGCAACCAGTTAAAGATAAATTAATGAGTTTGGTGTGGGAAGTTGTTAAGGTTATCTATAATCTCCTGGGAATTTGGCACAAGAATTAAAGATCTCTCTTCTCTTATTCTCTTAATTGTAATTTATTGTCTGTCAAAGCAATTCATTACTGGATGACCAGCTCTTTATTTTCAAAATGAATTTGATATAAAGTTATCAAGATTAATTTGATTTTGTATAATATGATTTTTTTTTTAACAATCAGTTTGCAGAGTGTCATGACACCTAATTGCAATATATTTTTTTTATGCAGAAATAAAAAAAAAATGTTACAATGGAATTACAATGTATTAGTAATGATGTTTCATTTGGTTGCACCTTTGTTTCATTCATTAAGAAACATAATGAGCAATTATATTTCACTGCAAATTTTTGTAAGTAAGTTGTGAACACCTCTAGATCCATATAGTATTTGTGAATTGGCACCTTCTCTGAAAAACCCAGCGGGGGGTATTTGTCCCGATTGGACAGTTCTAGTTGATATTGTATAAATATATTTAACATGTATGTCTACATGTAGCTAGTTTCAAATATCAGTTTACCAGTTATAAACATATTTTTTTTCAATTCGGATGACATTTTTATTTTAGATTATTGTTGCATGAAAAGTAAGCATTATGAAGACAGCATTAATATATATTACTAAGTAAAAATGTAAAGTTGATTGATTGGGTTTTGATCCCTATGCAGATATATGATTAAACTGAATTGGTAATTTCATAGAAAATTAAAAACTATATTTTGACTTTTTAACTGGAAAACAAAATTTTGCATTTTGCATTGAATTTTGAACGGCAATAGGAAATTAACAAAACCAGTTTTTGTTTTTTTTTTTAGAAATTGGCCTTAATATAAGGGGGACCCCATCTATATTTCTCTGTAGTTAAATAATGTTGGTGCATCATGTAATATGTGTACATGCAATGTGTACAGCTTTCAACTTATATAGAGGAATATAATAGATTGAATGTTGTCATTTTCAGCCCCGCTTTCCCTTTAGATATCAGAATAGTGTGAGTCTCTACACAGCATTTCAATACAGCTTTATATATCTTGTTTGTGGTTATGTATCCAAACTATTCATTTTATAAAAATCCAATGCTTTCTATTTTTCTATTTCATCTTTGTCAATTCAAATTTTATTTAAGGAAGTTTCTTATGAGCACATCTTAAGATCTTATTTTTTTTTAATTTTAATTTGAGGGCATTTATTTGATACAAAGATTTGCTAAATCAAGTGACAGTCTAAGGAGAGAATACTAGAATTCTATTAAATAAACAGAATTATGATAATAGTCAGTATTACATTTCAGAGGATCCTTGTAAAGAGAATTTCTGTGTTTGAATACTGTTTTCTCCAGGTGGTTCATTTATATATTTTATTAATAGAATTATCATAAAAGCCGGTGTTACATTACAGTGGATCTTTGTAAGGAGAAGTGAACTGTGTTTGTTCTTACACAGAGGGTATACCTGGGTGGTTCATTTCTATATTGTATTAACAGAATTATTACAATAGCCAATATAATAGTATATGTTACCTTTATTATAAAACATAGAGTGCTGTTTTCCCTGGGAGGTTCATTTTAATATTAGATCACCAGAATTATTACAATAGCCAGTTTTATATTACATGTAACCTTTATTATAATACAGAGAGTGCTGTTTTCCCTGGGAGGTTCATTTTTATATTAGATTACCAGAATTATTACAATAGCCAGTATCATATTACATGTAACCTTTATTATTATACAGAGTGCTGTTTTCCCTGGGAGGTTCATTTTTATATTAGATTACCAGAATTATTACAATAGCCAGTATCATATAACATGTAACCTTTATTATTATACAGAGAGTGCTGTTTTCCCTGGGAGGTTCATTTTTATATTACGCCAACCACTTCAAGGTGTACAGTTCATTCTGTGCCAGTCATAGTCGGACGCAGAAAATCCTAAATCCAGGTAAAAACTTCTCGGTAAAACATATCTATACTTATCTAGACTCAGAAAATACTTAATCCAGGGAAAAAACCTAAAAAGTTCTCATTAGAAAAGCATTCTTTGATAATTAGTTAGGAAACACTCTTGTTCTCATATTAAATGTATGTGATTACATATTATGCTAAAGAAAGGTCACACTCACATGTACCGGGTAATGAAACTTTTTTTAGCTCACCTGAGCTGAAAGCTCAAGTGAGTTTTTCTGATCACATTTTGTCCGTTGTCCGTCTGTCTAGCTGTTTGTCTGTCCCATTTGTGGTCTCTGGCTATATGAATTTAAAATCTCAGTTGCTAAATTAGGGAGCTGTTCTTTTTCCATGGAAGCATTCCCTCTTTCTCTCTTTACAAATCAAAGATGTCGTTACTATCTTCTCAACTTTTGTGGATTTTTTATTGAATTATGAAATGTCCACTCAGATTTTTTTTTCTCTAGACTTTGGTGATTAAGGTATTCAGTCAGATGTTCTGTTTTTTCTCCAGACTCTGCTGATTAAGGTGAACAAACAAAGCACGGCCCTGGATCTTCTGGAATCGGTCTGTAACCAAAGGCAACTGGACCCCCAGGATCACTACGTACGGATTACGCAATCCGACACGCCCCCAAATACCTACATAGTGCTGGATCCCAAAGATAACATTAAAAATATGGTGAGTTAATCTTGTAAGGATATTGACAATTTAAATTATCAACATTTATTAGTTACAATTTATAAAAAAAAGATTCATCACTTTGATAAATTAAAATATTTTTAAAAAGGTGTTACTAGGGTTATGTCAGACTCTGTAATATTTCTTAGAGTTAGTTACAAATTGTTAAGCATTAGAAATGATTATTATTATTACTCTGTTGCAGAAGTACGAGTCTATAGAAGTCTGTCAAAAGTCCGTAGTTCAGCTACACCTTGTTAAATCCCCAGGGGACACAGAATTCGGCTTCACAGTAGAGGCGGAGCTTGCCGAGGATTTTGATAAAGATGACGAACTTCGTCTGTACGTCAGTCAGGTCACACCAGGAAGCGTAGCTCACAGAAGTCGTAAGTTTATTGTCTGTCTGTGTGTCAGTCTCACAGAAGTCGTAAGTTTATTGTCTGTCTGTGTGTCTGTATATCTAGCTGTAAGTCAATAGTATGTTTTTAGTACTACTTTTACAGTCACTATAGGTGAAAACACTATCTGTTCTTAATGGATTAATATTTTGTTAATCTGTATTGTGTATTTTATTTAGAGATGAGTATAGGAGATGAGATCCTAGTCATTAACAGTAAAATCGTCTCAGACCTGTTTATCTATATTGATATTTGTGTGTTTTATTTAGAGATGAGTATAGATGAGATCCTAGTCATTAACAGTAAAATCGTCTCAGACCTGTTTATCTATATTGACATTTGTGTTTTTTTATTTAGAGATGAGCATCGGCTAAGTGTTCAGTACCTTTTTGTGTGGGTAAGTGTTCAGTACCTTTTTGTGTGGGTAAGTGTTTAGTACCTTTTTGTGTGGGTAAGTGTTCAGTACCTTTTTGTGTGGGTAAGTGTTCAATACCTTTTTGTGTGGGTAAGTGTTCAATACCTTTTTGTATTGGTAAGTATCCTGTACCTTTTTGTGTGGGTAAGTGTTCAAATCCTTTTTGTATGAGTAAGTGTTCATTTTGTGTGGGTAAGTGTTCAGTACCTTTTTGTGTGGGTAAGTGTTCAAAACCTTTTTTGTGTGGGTAAGTGATTAGTACCTTTTTATGTGAGTAAGTGTCCTTGAACACTTTACAGAGCTCATCAAAGACCGTCCCGTATTCCTCGAAGATCTTCTGCATCTCGTTAATGTGTTCTGCAACAGCTTCCATTCCCTTGTTGGCCTCTTAAAAAAGATTTACACAATTAATGATATTGTTACCGGGGTTTTCAATTCGTCAATATAAAATATACAAAGCTATTACAAAGAATGATTTTACAATACGGGTAACGTAGCCATACACATCCTAATAGTCATCTCCACACTTTAAGACACTTGTGCCTTTATGTTACATGGTAAGGGTTAGATGCATCATGATAAATTGTTAAAACTATCAGATGGTGATTCTGTTTGGAGTTAAGGTGCATGAGAAGAATCATATCATATAGCTTAAATCTGCTGCCATAACCTTTTACTTATGAAATTACCTGACGGTGTCTATTACCTGTCTATAACATGCTTATGGCATGTACATAACATGTCTATGAACTGTATATTACTATGTGTCTACGACTTGTCTATAACCTGTCTACAACCTGTCGATAACCTGTCTATTATGTGTCTATGACCTGTCTATTTTTTAGTTACCTGTCTATTTTTTAGTTACCTGTCTATTTATCTAGTTACCTGACAGGTGGTGATGTTCGTCTGTGTCTGGGTCAGTCAGGTTACACAATTGTTGTAGCAGTAGCGGGTACTTAAGGATTCTCTGTATTGGTTTGATGAGGTACGACTCCAGGGTGGCCGAGTGTTGCTGTTCTGGATTTCGGGAGTGAAGGAAAGCCTTCAGGGCATCATTAGCCACTGTAAGAGAATAAGGCAAAAAAGTTTACAGTTTGTGTGTGTGGCCTTCAGGGCATCATTAGCCACCGATACAAAATGCTAACCAATGTAAGTTGTTTAATATTTCAATGTCCTCTTTCAGTTCTGCAGAAGCCAAGTCTGATTTTATGAAGGTGATTCGTCAAACGATTCGTGAGAGTGTTCGGAAGATGGCGCTGCCTAACGGAAACCAGACGCGGAATTCTTACGTTCCGTACGGAGGGAAGCGACTAGAGTCCCTCAACTCCAACATTCGAACACTCAGCAAGAAAAGGGGAGGTAAACCTAGCCAAAGCAGTGAACCCGACCGCCATTCCCTGGAATTCGAGGAAAAAGTGACGGTTTATCTGGAGCAATCAGAACCCACATTCAGAACCAGGAGTAAGACTCTGGGGGATCTGACGGATGAAAACAGTCTAGAAGAGGCGGGGCCAGTAAGTAGACCCGCCCATTTGACAGTTGATGGCTCCGCCCCTTTACCCACTGACAGACAGAGCGTTAGTTCGTCTACGTCCAGTCTCAGTGTTTCTAGTCGTAACTCAGCAAAACTCACGCAGGCCAGCGCAAACCCCGGACAATTCTCCTCCAATCTCCCCTTGGAAACTAACTCACCTATCTGGAAACCAAGAAACGAGTCTAATTTAGTTTATGTGAAAGCTAACCCCTCCCCTAATTCTGCCGTGAATTCTAGTCTTGTGACTAATGTTAACAGTGATAGATTGAGTATAGTGCAACATAGAAGCATAAAAGACACGCCCATTTCCTTACCCTCTGTCCCACTGAAAGACACAGAGTGCTGAAATTAGCATATCATGTTACATATTCATGAGATTGGTACATTTGCATAACATTTTGCATATTCATGAGTTTGCTAAATTTTTAATTGTGTCAATCACATTGTTTCTTTAAAAAAAAAACATTCATTTAAACTGTAGTAGATTACACAAGATGAACCCTTTTATGAAGTTAAGGGATAGAATCTCTCATTGATCAGATTTCTTTTATTTATAAGTAGGATTTATCATCTCCATTGAGTGCAAGATCAAAATAAAGTGCAATAAGTTTAATGACTTAAAACTCCCTTTTAGAACTTATTATCCATCCTTCAGATTCTATTTTATTACATGAAACATCATTACCTTATGACCATCTTATTGTTATAGTTTTTTAATAACATGTAACTGTGAACTTTTAAACTCTTTGAACCTTAACTCTAACCTAACCCTATGAAATAGGGGTGGCCTGCTACATTAAATCACGGTGACCATTTTTGTTAATCAATTGTCAAATATTGTCAATTAATACTCAATTTTTTTTTCAATAGAAGAAATATTCTACCTGAAAAGGAAACTTCCAACTGTTTTTTTCTTGACACAGTAGTTAAATGTGACCAGAGGGTGTGTCCTGACCCCTTTACCCTAGGTCATAGGTCAAGGTCACTAGGTTTTATGCATAAGTTTTTTTATGCTTAGAATGCATTTTTAGAGTTTATGTCTTGACCTTGAAGTGGGTCATTTATACAAGGTCATGGATATAGATCTTTAAAAATCCAAATAGAAAAATATATTTTTGTACTGGATGAATACATGTATTAGGAAAACAGTTCACACAAAGACTGCTGATTTTTTAAAATCCATTGTTAGTTGGGAAGAACTTGATGACTCCGTTAAGTGAATGTTTAAGTAATAACCTTAAGCTTTGAGATGCATGTTTATGCAGAGAAGGGTTAACTGTATAGCCATTAAATTTTAACAAGATAAGGGCTAAAGAAATTCATACAATATTTTTTTGAAAGGTGATAGAGTAGATTGTCTTTTTTAGCTAAAACTTATTCAAGTTTTACTCCCCTTTTGACCTTCCAGGTTGGTGAGAAGGGAGGGTGGGAGGGAGGGGCAGGGATTGGGGGGGGAAATTACAGGCTTCAGTATTGTTGTACAGTTGGTGGCCAAATAAGTCAGTTTGTGCCAAATGTGATTTAGTGTGCATGCCATATCAACTTTTTCCCTGAACTTTTACAATTGCTTCCAACTAATAACGTGGTTGATCTTCATAAAGTTAAATTTTTTGTTAAAACTTTTTTTTCTATTTCATACTGATTCATGTCCAGACATTACTACCATTATGACACCATTTTGTGTTGTAACGAGGGGATGTGCAATAGCATGACTTAATTGTGAACTAATGTAATATAACTGTAGTCTAATATACATGTTTATTTACATTACTGTACATGTACATAAAGTCAGTTGTGAATTTATATATGTAGAATTCACCAGTGGAGGATCATGAAAATTCAAGCATGTTTCCAATAGTCTAGCTATACTACACTAGTTATATTTGTCAAATGAATTAATTCTATGAACATGGTCCCCCATTTACAATCATAAAATACTTTTGTATGAATTGATTTCTTTGTACTAAATTTTTACTACAATTTTTGTTGTGGAAAATTACTGATAAATTTATTTTCTGTACAAGCTTGAGCTAGTATTTTGGAGAGTTCTATTTTGTATTTGATATTTGATATGTCAACATTTTTTGTTGAGATAAAAACTGTAATTTAACCTGCAGATTGGGTCTTTATTCTAAACAAGAAGAAAATTTGGAATTTCAACTCAAGGAAGCAGATTTTGTACACGGATGTTACAAACGAGAAGCTAGGATGCAGAGTGACTATTTATGTTGACATTTTTATTAACTTATATATTAAATAAACAAGTCTTACCACATCCCGTACAATGTTTATTACTGATCACATGACCTATATATTGATCACTTGATGTAATCATGTTACTATTTATAGATATCACATGATTGTGATTGTTGCTGTTACTATTTTTAGAATCATGTATCTGATAATTTATTGTCAATCACATTGTTATAATTAGTGTCACCAAGAAATAAACAACAAAAACAACGGAAGTTTTCTGTATTGAATTCCAATTTTGATTTTAAATAAAAATTTTGAATATTCCGTACAGTCATAAAGGTGAATGCATATCTGATTCACTAGAAAGGAAAATTAAAATTAATTTACTCCTACTCAAATGAAAATATGGATATTGATGACAAAAAGTATTCAAGCACAAAGGTTGATTCAAACAATAATACAGGAGCAGAGCAAACAAGGACCTCCAAAACATCAGAGGTGGGATCAGGTGTCATGGAGGAGTGAGCATTCCCTGTGCACCGATCACACTCGCTGTGTGCTCCTTGTCATGATCGGGAAACAACAGAAAAATCCGTTGTCAATTCAGTGTATAAATAATGGATTAACAATTAGTATGAAAAAACATCAGTCAGCATTTGACTCAATGATAAATTGTATTTGTTGATTAGGTCATTGTATCGACCAAAGAACTTAAGAAATGATGACTTTAAATGAGACTGCTGATGTTCTTGTTTCATCAACTTCTTTGTCAATAATTTACCTCTATTTAGAAATTGTACATATGTAACAGTGAAAATAATTGTTTAACAATTAGTATGAAAATGTCAGTAAGCATTTGACCAATCTAATTAAAATCTGCTCGTATACTGTACTTGCTACAATAACATCTAACATCCCATTGAGGGTCGTGTCAGAGGTCAAATTCTATTAATCAATCAAATTGTCGCCTGCAAAAACATGGAATATTGGTGAAGCGAATAAGTTGAGAGTTGTTCCGAATTTGACCTCTGACATGACCCTCTATGGGATGTTGTTAGATGTTGGTGTAGCGAGTATGCGAGTGGATCTATAAAAACATCTAATTTTAATTAGATTGGCATTTGATTGAATGATGGGTTGTATTTGCTGACAATGAAGGTCTTTGCATCAACAACAAAAACTTGCAAAATGGTGACTTTGAACAAGACTGGCGATATCTATTTTAACTTTGTTTATTCAACTTGTTTGTCAACTGAATAGTTTGCTTCATTTTAGAGCAAGTTCTTATGGATCAAATCAGCTACCGTGTAAGAGATATAATGCTGGTGATAAAGATATAATGCTGCACAAGTGAGGAAAGCTGACAATTGAAAAGTTGAAGTCATCAATCATTTAGTTTATCAATAAGTTTGGTTGATTTATGAATACACATTGTAATACATGTACCTTATAAGCCTTTGGTGTCCGACTCATTAATTACACAACTTTTAAGACTTAACTGCTGGCCCTAATAGGATCCATGATGTCTTCAAATTACATCAAGACAGTGACTTAAAATGTATATTAACTCCAGGCATGACCCATTTCATCACAGAATGTTTCAAATATTTTACATTTATTTATTTAATGCTAAAAAAAAAAAAAGAGACAATTTAACAGCCCACCACTTGAAATAGAAATAAAAATAATATAAATATGCTTCTTCAGTGCAATTTTGCAGGCCATTCATTTATTTTCTGGTTAATTTTGAAATTATATTAAATTTTATATAATTATGTTCTCCAAGACCTGGACTCTGAAGAGAATTTTTTTAATAGGATATGAAAGCACCAAGTCTCTATTTTATTTTAATGCTTCAAACAGAAAATCAAGTGATGATCAATAAATTGGTATATCTATAGGGCCATTTTATTGATAAAGTGAACCGACTTCTTTGACTGTTTATATACAGTAACCTTTCACTGTTGATTGTTCAAATTGTACCTTTAGTTAGTTTCTAGAATTTTCTCTCATATTAGGATGCCAGAACTTGCCCTTGGAGGGCTGCAAATTTTAGACCTATCTTCAGCACTCTGGACCATTGAGCAGTGAGGGATCTATTTCATGCCAGCAATGATTGCAACACAGAACCTCAATTTATTCTGCCTCATCTCAATTATTCAGTCCTGTCACCATGGTCACCAAGGTCCTGCATTTGGATTTGAACCTGCCATGTAAGGATTTCACTCCTAAACTCGACGACTCTAGAGCAAATGCCATGTAATCTAAATCATTGTGCAATGGGAGGCAACTCCCATCATTAATCATACATGTAATAGAGAAAATTTCTCTATTTTAATTTGTAAATGGACAGATTCTGAAATGTATGCCAGGGGGAAGGAGAGAGCCTGGGTTAATATTGTACCATAGCATCAGCCATCTTGCATTAGGCCCAACAGTTTTGTTAAAGCCTCAAAGGCAAGGTGAATTCATGAACAGCTGCAATAAAATCAAACCCTTCTGATGATACATTTAATCACTTTTTATTTCAAAGCTGAAATTTACAGAGATTTAAAACAATTATGGTTCCCAGTTGTATTAAACAATGATATTGAAGACTGACATCTTAGGAAATAACTGTATACAACACAACAGCTAGAATCAACACTATCACCCCTAGGATGGCCCCGATGGGAATATCGCGTATGTGGGCCCCCGACTCCACCTCACTCTTTAACCTCTCTTCTTGAGAATTCTTGGCTTTGGACCAATCGTCTTCCGTGGCCACTTTTTCACTCGATAAATCTAGGTCATTCTCCATTACCGAAACATCCAGCAATTCTTTGATTCTCTCAATAACCTCTTCAATTTTTTCATCCTGAAATACATAGTCACAGAATTCAATGGGTGATGATGGCAAGCTTCCGAACACTCTAATCGGGGTATCGTAAAGTTCTTTAACACTAGTATCCTCTTCCACCACATCAATGTCTTCGCTAAGTAACTCACAGCGGCTGATCAAACTCCGGATAAAGTCAGATTTTATGGCACGTGTAGCTTCGTCTATGGTTGACTTTGAGTGAACAAAGGCTCGACAATTGATACAGCCTTTGATGGTCATGCGTGAACAGCAATCCTCAATGATTGGAGCCGTAGCGATACTCGATTCTAGTTGAGTCAGAAATGTTACCTCCTTCAGCCTCTTTGTGACGGCGTTTCGTTCCTTGGTCTTGCTCCTCCGCCCCTCCAGCTGGGGAGGATCCAGTAATTCCTGACCGACACGTAACTGGTCATCGATTAGAACCACGCCGTCCTGAATCCGCTGACAATACGGCAAGATGGCACTCTGAATCCGCTTAAAGAACATCAGATCTTGGTTCTTCTTAGGGATGTGAATGTGGATGTTCACACTGACGCAGGACTGAAGCTTGCACCAGCTTTCACCCATCGTCTGCACTTTCCATTCCGCGGGTCGTAGGTCGCTTTTAGGGTTCGATACATCCAGTGAACGACAAGTGTATTTTTTGGTTTCTGAACAAACCTGAAGTAGAACTCGGTCAGTGATGTTTTCGTCATCCTCCATTGGAAATGTCCTTTTCAGAACTTTCTGTATGGCAAACAGAACCTGTCTCAGTTTAGGTTGAGCTGCCTGCATCATTTTGGGGGGAGCTACAACAAACAGTCCAATTACGTCAATTCCTCCCGGCAACATCCGCGTGACCTGTTTCGCGTGCAATGCAATCCACTGTTCATCCATGCTGGCAAGACTCTCGGGTTTACTTTTTCTCCTCTTTTTTGACGGGGTTACCGATTCTTGCTCCTCACTGCATTCATCTTCTGCAGGTTCCGGTGTGCGGATCAATTTCACGGCAAAGTCCTTCTGTGACGTCATCTGTCCAATAATCAGACCTATGCCCCATTTTCCAGTCTTCAGAATCTCGTAAATATAGTTCTGTGACTGCTCATCTGCTACGACTGTTCTGCCCATTCTGCGTCGTCATCGAAAATGAAAGTGCACACGTGGTCTAGAAACTACCGTTGAATAGCATTGTGGGTAGTAGTCGGTGGCCATTTTGGAGCGTGGAAGATGACTGATGCAGGGTTTTTTAAGGTTTCTTGATTTTTGATTGATTAACTGCAGCAAATATTTAAGCAACAAGTTGAATTTAAATGTATGCATGCATAGTGTCATTATATTTGATGGAAAATGGGTAGCATGAAAGCAACTAGCAGATCAAATGTCCTACAGGATTTCCTTTCTAGGGGCCGGTTCTTGAACTCGATAATTTAATAATCTCAAAACTGAAAGAAAATAATAAATCAAGATTATTTCTTTATTTTATCTTCAATTTCTTCAAAGCAACACTCAATTTACTGTCGTCTCATGGCGAAAAAGAGTTGTAAATCAACATTAAAATGTTGTGCTTTTGCAAGCACCCAACTTCACGTAGAATTTCTATGAGTCGTTACCGTTATGTGATGAGGTCCGTTTTTAAGATAAGTTAATCAGCTTCAATGGCATTTTGTTGTTTTTTGTTGTTGTTTTTTTATTGCCATTAGACATGCACCAGCCCTCAAACGCTTCATTGATAATTATCTTTTGTCAATTTTTTTCAACCAATAAACAATATATTTTGCAGAGAACGAGGTTATAAACTTCATCTTTTAAACAAAGTTGTAAATTAAAAGGCATAAAACTTTTTACTTTAAACTCTTATATGATTGCACACGTGATGACATACAAGTTGCCTTTACTGACACTACAATTTAGGGGGTTGGTAGGACCTAAAGCAAAATTATTCTCAAAGAAGCATTAATAGCGAGCGCAGCGAGCGTCGCGAAGCGACGCTCGCGAAGCGAGCTCAATAGACTAACGTGTAAGAACAGAGGAAATTCGGATTGAAATCTGTACATACGTCAGCCAAATTTCTCTGTGCAACATTCCCAGAATTCCTGCACTACCCAATGTCCTTTGCGCGAATATTGCCGAATAAATAAATAAATAATAACGTAATGCATATATCAGGCTTTCAGTTTGTAGAAATCTTTCAAAGAAACAAGAAATAACTCTGCAATGTTTTTCGACAAAAATTGCGCTAGTTCTATAGTTTCAAACAGACGCTCGGCTGTCTCCGTAAGCTCCGACGAGCTTTGTGACGTCGTATGACGTCACAGCTAGTCGAGATATCTCGTGCGACTTGACGTTCGAAGTGGCTGATCTCAAGTGTTTTTGATGGTACAACTGCGCTCGCCCCAACGGTCACACCGTAAAACATATTAAGCTGGGGATGCAGCTGTTAGGGCTAACACAGATACTTAATGCTTATTCAGTTTTAATTTTAGATTGGGCTTTTCAAACTTCAGGTGACATTCAGTACGTCTATGTGAAATGGTGAGAGTGGGTGTTGGTAATTATTCTGATGTCTAACTGTATTGTAGGGCACGACGGCCGACCAGGACAATCGGTTCAGCGACAAAAAGAAAAAATTAATGAAGTCCATGAAGTTCAACGATGGACTTGAACGAAAGGTTTGTTACTGTGCCAGTGTGGTACTAGAAATCAGAAATAACTCATCATCATCGAACCATGTTGGTTAATTTTGATAAGAAGGGGCCATTTTTAAAATGAGAATTTAAGAAGATTCTAAATAAGGCAGAATCTAGCAAATGATTTAAGAGCATATACTTGCTAGACGTGTGTTTTTATTCAGCATTTATAAACTAAAACTGAATTTTACATGAATAGGATCTAGCTCCTTAAGTTAAGGGGAGATAAGTTAATTAAAAATAAACTAGAGTTATTTCTCTTGCCATGTTACATATTATTAACATCTCTGTTGTCATGGAAAAGAAAGTGATTATTGTGACCATATTCATGTTCCGGTAAAGAACTGTGGTCTTACTTTTGTGTTGTTGCCTGAATTACAATGTATTGTAAATGTTAATTGAATTGCCTTTACAGGTTGACATGTCTAAAGTTAACGTGGACACGATCAAGCCCTGGATAGCTCAGAGAATCACGGAACTGCTGGGCATCGAAGACGACGTCCTCGTAGAATTTGTCTACAACCAGTTAGAGCCAAGGGTAAAATTTTCCTAACATTTCTATCGTAATATGGCCAGCTAAAAAAGATGTGTTATTTCTTGTAAGCAGGTTTTGACTTAGTTTGTTGGTGAAGTTTTAAAGCACGAAAGAGATTTTACTAAGTATATGCTTTTCTGAAGCTTTTATCTCTTATGATATATCAGATTTTATGGTAAAAATATGAATATGTATTTGTTTATTGATATTCTTAGGCAACTTGGTGTCTGTGAAACTGTCTGACTTCTGTTATAGAATATGTTTTAATCGCAAGATATGGCAATCCAAATCTTAAGAAATTTCTTACAAATAACATTACTTTTGCCAAGGAATGTTATAAAAATCCTTCAGAGCAGACATTTTCTACATTCACAGTAATTTCAATTGTATGAAATGATTCAATGAAAATTTGAATGAAAATATTTAATTTTGATTGGATGAAAATATTTGAATTTGATTGGATGAAAATATTTGAATTTGATTGGATGACATGTATGTTGAATTTGATTGGCTGACTTACACTTTTGATTATTCCTTCCACTGACACAGCTATGATTCTCTGTCCCTCCATCATAAAGCCGACATTATAATTCTAAACAGGAGGATAAAGTCCACATTAAAATTCTATACAGGAGGAGCAACAGTCAAGTTTGTCTGACACAAGTTAAGTATGCCTCACTTCTCATCATGGGCAGATAACTCTGTGTAGTACAGCTATCCAGATAGAGTTGTACCCCTTTGGAAATATTTCAGATATAACTTCATCTGACTTGACATCTCTTTTAAAAACCGAGAAAGGCATTGTGTTTGTGATGTTATATACAATATATCTTTTTTGGGATAAAAATAAAACAGGGTCAGGTGTATTTAAAGTTACATGTATTGATTTCAAAAGAACATTTTTAAAGGGATTAAAAGTAAGAATAGGTAGACTTTTGGGGTGTAATTGTGAGGGCGTGGGGGTGTTATTTGACTTAATGCTTAACCACTGCAGCATTTTTGTGTTGGGTGGAAACCCTTGTGACCTGGAAAAGAAGAGGATAGAGGTTAGAATATAAAAAAGATAAAAGAGAGAGAGACTAGGGAAAAAAACAACTCTTAAATTATTTATAATGGTGATAAATCAAAATGTAAGACGTGAGATAAACCTCCATGGCCACTCCTGAAATTGAAGGCTTATGGGTGACTTTTTATTCCAGCACATCAGTGTTAGATGGACGCTTGCTGAGGGGGCTGTACTGTGTATACATATAAACGTTTCAGAGACTTGGATTATCAAGGAAGAAAATCAGCAATAGGAAGACGGAAGTGATGGAATTTTCCACCTTACGAGGATGTTTTAATAGACGGAAATGTCCACTGAAGGGTCATTGGTCAGCCTGTCCCGTGGAGTCCCAAATCATGCAAATTACGCCAAATTAGGGTTCCATGTTTCCCAGTTTGTTTTGAGCTATATGTATTTGTTGTTTGTATTGTAATTAATGTGCAAATTTTGTGAAAAGCAAATTTATCAAGTTCCCCTGCCTGGTGTAAAATTTAGTGGAGCTTGTGTAAATCAGAACTTAGAAAGTATTTTGAAGTTTTCTTGTCTTTTCTTGAACATTAGCAAAATATGAAAAGGATGACATATGAATATATCTAGACGTTTATTAAAAGAAAGGTTTGTAATACTGTGTGTTATACAATACTGTGATATAATTATAGATTTGGTTAAAAATCACCTAGGGTAAGTATATTCTGGCTTGTGCCAGTCGAGCTTTCTGTCGGTATATCTATAGCTGTTGATGTGGTTACTTCCCCTGTCGTTACAGTTCCCCGACCCAAAGGAAATGCAGATCAACCTGACGGGATTCCTGAACCCGAAAAACGCGCGGATATTCCTCGGGGAACTCTGGGAACACCTGTGTAGTGCTCAGGAAAACATCGGGGGCATCCCCGCCAAGTTTGTAGAGCAGAAGAAGGAGGAGATAAAACGAAAAAAGGTCAGGCAAAATAAAAATTAATTTCTTGGTTCTCAGGCCCTCCCTCATCTCTTCCAAGGGTGCCTCATTAACCTGTTTATTTATTGCTAAATCAAAAAAATGATTAACAAATCGGCTCCCTCATCATTTTTTGAGGTTTTGTACAATGTATAAAGCACCTCATCATATTTTGGGGGCAATAAAAAAGTAAAAATAAAAAAGCCTCCCTCCATCATCATATTTCTAGAGAAAAAGGCCTGAGAACCAAGGAATTACCTTTGCATGGCCTCAGTATATGTACATGTATAACAGAAAAGGAAAAAGGTGTTTTTAAGCAATGAATCATTATTTTTTTAAAGATGCGGTCTCATAATTGCAACCCTGTGTGCAAACAAATTTAGTAATGTGCATTTTCATGTTATGAAATTTTGTTTGCATATGCTGTTGCAGTTATGAGACTATATATCTTTCAAAAAATAATGTTTCGTGGCTTATATTTACGTTATTTAATTAACTTTGCCTTGACTGCAAATGTGATTTATATTTGAAAACCCATATATCATCCTTCATGTTAGCTACAGTTAATGGAAGGGCCAATGTAATAGATTCTGTTCAATGTGAGCATGATTTTCGCTTACGACGTTTTACTTCCTTGGCGTTCAACGTGATATGATAATAAAACGCATGCTTTAACCTTTTAACCCCCTTTCCGTTTTATGGTGTTTTGAATGTCTAAGCTTTCCTCACATTTTACAAGCAAAATACATGTTGAATGTAAATACTTCTGTGAAGATATATCAGGATTCGATTGTATTTTTGGAAAGAAAAAGGGAGGGGTGGGGGTAATTTCATTTTCCTGGTTTTCTTCAACTTTTAGTGGTTAAATATGAACATATGAGTGAAAAATAAAAATTTCATCGTATATTGCAGGCGGAGCAGGAAAGAATTCAAGCAAACTTAAAGAAACACGAGGAACAGATTCGAGAGACTCTACGTGAACAGGAGGAACAGGAGAAGAGGCAGAGAAGGTAAGCAATGCAGAGAAAGAGATAGAGAGAGGGGAGGAAAAAGAGAGGGGGGAAAGAGAGAGAAGGTAAACAAAGAAAAGAGATGAGGGGGAGAGAGAGAGAAGGTAAAAGAGCAGAAGATTAACACTAAGATAGAGAGAGGGAGAAAGAGAAGGGAGAGGGAGAAAGGTTATGGGGTGACATAATTAAACAAACATAAATGACTTAAAGATGAATACTTCTGACTTTTTAGGAGATCAAGATCTAGAAGTAAGAGTCCAAAGAGAAAAAGAGAGCCCTCCCCGACAAAATCTCCGAAGAAAGAGAAGAGTCCAACCCCCGACAGGAAGTCAGGATCTCCCCAGAAACCTGACGAGTCCTCCACAGAGGTCAAAACCAAGTAAGGTCAAGGTCACCATCACATAAGTTAGGTCATTCTCACTCAGATTGTTACTGTGTTGGTGTTTTTGCCACATTGTTTTTTAACTGGTTTGTAGTGGTAACAATGTAATTGTATTTCTAGCCATCTTGGATCAGTGACTGTTAATATTGTCATGTTTTTATTGTCTTGTAGGGGTAATTTTATTTCTATAATAAATGGTAATTGTTTTTACCGTCTTTCAGTGGTAATGATGTGGTAAATCAGAATGGAACGGATGAAAAGAAGGAGGTAAAGACGGAAAAGGAAGAACAGAAGAAAAAGTCGTCCAGTAGATCTAGAAGTAGGTCACACAGTCGTCATAGAAGTCGTTCTGCCGACCGTCGCCGACGCAGATCTAGGTCAAGGTGAGAAGACACAGTTCAACAATACTATCTATTTATGTTAGGTTGGTGGGAAACCTTGCATAATCAATCTGTACAAGGAAGTGGTTAATAAAAAAGCATTAACTGCCCTAAATTATGTAATATCATACAACATAAGTTGAAGTAAGCTTCATTCCTTATAATTTAATTTCAGTGTAGACAATGAGATAATTTTTCCTATGGAAAAAGGCTTCAAATTTAGCATATTTTAGAAGTAACGTCAAGTGGAGTAAGATGTTTTTGACGTAACTCATTGTGACGTAGGCAAGTTATGTTATACAAAATTAATTAAATATTTTACCCAATCAAATGATGTGTTACAATTAAATTTAAATTATTAGTTAATGATAATAATTGTTAAAAAAGCATGGAAAATTTGGTTGTATAAAAACCCCTATATGAATCAGTGATTGGGAAGGCCAAAATGGTCAATGGGACTATGGCGCAACTGTCAACATTTTTGATGGGCCATTTCTAAAATGAATGGGCCATCAATATAATTTGAAGGGCCATTTCAAGAAATAACAAAGTGACTAACAAATATTAAATACGAGAGAAAACACGTTTTGATTATCCGAATCCGATTTTTAACGCATGAAATGCAGCAAATTTAAAGGAACTTGCTTGGAATATAACTGACCCGTAATTTGTATTAAAATTACGACAGTTTTTGAAAGGGAACAGCCCTACCATATAAATGAATGAAGTATTG
>PRKT01000829.1:40039-69199 GCA_003671525.1 Saccostrea glomerata | reverse complement strand
CAAATCATGACCCCCGGGGCAAGGATGGGGCCAAAATGGCCGACCCAATTTTTACATAGGAATATATAGGAAAAATCTTTAAAAATCTTCTTCTCCAGAACCACTGGGCCAGGAAAGATAAAACTAATTTGGAATCATCCTCAGGTAGTGTAGATTCAAGTTTTTTCAAGTCATGACCCCCGGCCCTGGGTATAGGGTGGGGCCAAAATGGCCGACCCAAGTTTTACATAGGGATATATAGGGAAACCTTTTAAAATCTTCTTTTCAAGTACTTCAAAGCTATGATTAGTGATACCCGGGGTATTTATATGAAATCATCCTCAGGTAGTGTAGATTCTAGTTTGTTCAAATGATGAACGCCTGGAAGGGGGGGGGGGAGTAAAAACAAGCCCGATGTGCTCAGGTGAGCGCTGTGGCCCCTGGGCCTCTTGTTGACAGGATTCAACCAATGAGATTTGTTGTTTCAAATTGACTACATTTAAAAACAAAAGTAAAACAAGAACAAAAGTCGTACGCAAAATATTTCCAGTGCTCCAAGTTGCGACTAAAACGGTCGCATATGCGACCAAAAAATTGGTTTTGCGACTAGAAATAAAAACTAAGTCGCATTTTCGCGACTGAGAAAATTTGGGCTGGAAACGTCCATCTTTTTATGATCGGGATCGAGATTTATCTTTTCAAGATTGTCTATCAAGACAATGTTTTGAAGATATATACTTTAATTCACTTTCCAAAGCATTGTATGGACTTAGACAACGTAATGTTATGACAGCTTGCTGTAATAGTCAAGTTTGATAGAACTAGTATATACATAACGTTTCTGAGAGAATGGCATCCAAATGTCGTAAACTTTCTAGAGTTTCTCTGACTTTGTCATTAGAGCATTTGGTCAATGGCTTGCATATCACAATTAAGTGTTTTGGCGGCATTGATAACGACTGAGTTATGGTTAAGTTACTTAGTAGTAAGTAAACAGGTAAACATGATAAACAGTTGGCAAAGTCCTGTCTTAACAATTGTCAAAGTTTTATTTTCTTTTGATAAAACTCTAATTCTAGGATCAGATTAATTGTGTTCTTCTGTGTACTATACAAAGGGTGGTTGTATTTAATAAAAAAAAATATATCCTTCAACTAGCAAAAGATTTCTAGTCACAGTAATCAATAATCTTTGACTTAATAAAAACATAACACATGTGGAAGTTATTTCATTGTTTTAATTGTGTTATTTACATGTTTTCATCATGGCCATTGAAAAATTTGTTTATGGCGACCAGAAATTCTGAAATGGCGACCAAAAAAAATTTTAGGTCGCCATTTAGCGACCTAAAAGTAAGTGCGACTTGGAGCACTGATTTCCAAATAACATCGCTAAAAATTGAATGCGCACCTTGGCGCCAGGATTAATTGATTTAATGCGCCATTTTTCATTTCAATGCGACTATGGCGCATGAGGCAAGCCCTTCCCAATCACTGTGAGTTGAAGCAATAGTTAAAATCTGCCTCTTTAATAATTAATGATAAAAGATCTGAACACTAGAGGGGATGGAGTGTTAATAATCCTCTATACATAAAGTGTCAGTCTCTCTCCAGGTGACAACAGGAAATTTCAGAGAATAGCTTTTATCTTGAAAACAGTATACTCTCCATTCAGGAGCAAGAAAATTTTAATTTTCTGGAAAAGATTTTATCCTATCAGCTGGTATTTATAGAAAACCAGTGGTAAGCACTAAGCAAGCCAGGAACATCTTTTGGTGCAGATAAATTATTTCTAATCCAGATCAGCCATAAGACCATTCAATTAAAAAAATGTAATTAGAAAATCTCAACCAATGTATAAGAGAAACTTAAAATGTAAGAATAAACTGAGTCTGTGTTGTGTTGTTCTATTTTTAGGTCACGACGTCGCTCCCCCGCTAGACGAAGGTCAAGGAGTCGGTCCTGGAACAGACGACGCAGCTCTCCACGGCGATACAGACGCCGTACACCCTCCCCACGCAGGAGATCATCACCACGGCGACGAAGTGTGTCACCACGACGCAGGAGTCCAGCAAAGCCGCGGCAATCAGTTGAACGAAGTCCCAAGAAACGAGGGCAGAAGTCTAGGTTAGTCAGCCAATATTCTTTTTATTGTCCATCATTTCAAACATTGCTCATGTTGTGAACACTTAAGTTTCGTCCTTTGATACTTGTAGATTTTGATTTAGTCTACTAGGTTTAAGTCGAAGTTTCCTCAGAATAGCAGTGCTCCATGTTGCGACTAAAATGGTCGCATTTGCGACCAAAAAACTGATTTTGCGACTAGAAATAAAAACACACTGGCATTTTCGCGACTGAGAAAATTTGGGCTGGAAACGTCTATTTTTAAGATCGGGATCGAGATTTCATTTGTAAAGATTGTAAAGAAAATGTTTGAACACATATACTTAAATACACTTTACAAAGCGTCACATGGACTTAGATCACGTAATGTTATGGCAGCATACTGTACAAAGTTTGATAGAACCAGAGCCGTGTATAAATAATGATCCTGATAGAATGGCATCCATACTTCGTAACCTTTCTAAGATCTGACCTTGTTATTGAAACATTTGGTCAATTGCTTGCATATCATGCACAATGAATCATGCTAATAAAATGTTTTGGCGGTGTTTATAATGACTGTGTAATGGGTTAGGTACGTAGTAGTAAGTAAACATGACAAACAGCAGGCAAAGTCCTGTCTCAACAGCAGTCAAGCTTGTATATTCATTGGATAAAATTTTATTTCTGTGATCAGATTAATTGTGTTCTTCATCACAACTATAAGGGTACATGCATCCCCTCGTTACAACACAAAATGGTGTCATAATGGTAGTAATGTCTGGACATGAATCAGTATGAAATAGAAAAAAAAGTTTTAACAAAAAATTTAACTTTATGAAGATCAACCACGTTATTAGTTGGAAGCAATTGTAAAAGTTCAGGGAAAAATAATTCCAAGACAAGATTTGACTGTTCTTATGAGCATATTTTTCATTTTATTCTAGATTCTACAATAGGTTCATAGTACCGGTAATCAAAACTGGCCATGATCTGTCATTCAGAATTTAAAAAAAAATATTTATGCTCAATAACATACATTATACAATCATTACAAGGAGCACACGGTGGATGTAACAGGTCAACAGGGGGTGCTTACTCCTCCATGGCACCTGATCCCACCTCTGAAATTTCTAGGGGTCTGAGTTTTGATTTTATGCAATACTCACAAATACATGTATGTATTGATTTGTTTGTTTTCTTTAACTTTTAAATATGACAAGGAAACAAATTTCACAAAGGTTGGGATTACTTCACACTCGGAAAACACAAATAGAATTTTTGGTGCAGCATTACAATTCTTCAAGAAATATATGGTCACAATAGCATTAAAAAATCTAATATTTTCACCAAGTTCAATTTTTAATCCAAAGTGTTAAGCTTACCAAAACAAAAAAAAATACGTGAAGAAAAATTTCTAAATGGTGTTGACAACTGTAGACATGCAGTCGCAGATAAAGATGATCTCAATGATATGAACGTTAAATTCATTCAATGCTTGACATGCCTGTCCATGCTCCCTCACCATATTAAAAATTACACAGAAATTAAAACAGCAATCAATCTTGTACACTGTACATCATAAATATTAACCAAACTCTCTCTTATCTGAGAGGAGTTATAACAGATCTAGACTTCCTGTAAATTCTATGTCTAAAAACAAAAATAACAAGCTGTTAGGGGGGACTACTCAAGTCTGAAGCAAAATAAACAATCAGGGGTTTTTCTACTATATAGTATTAAAATTACCTTCTTTGACAGGAGACTTACACAAGTGACTGTAATGACAAAATATCAGTAACATTTAGCAAGTCAAATGCACATACACAAATCAAAAAAGCTATAAAAAAAATCCATCATGAAAGTAAAAAAATAAACAAACTGTAAATATATTACATTTGGCAATATGTATTTCACATTAATTTATTAACGCCTTTCATGGAAAGCAGCTTTAGTAAATCAAGTACATCACATTGCTTTGTGTACATGTTAATGTAAAGCACATTTATAAAAATTGCCAAAACAAATCTTGTTTAAAATTCAATTTCCACTGAACATCATTCAAGCCAAATAAAATACATTTACAGTAAATAAAATGTAGTTTGATATAAATTGAGTCACAAATTAGACACAAGAATATAAAAATGTTTTTTTTTAAAAAAGTAAGCTGATTCGATGTCCTATGATTTACTATATATTTTCTGATGAAATGAAGACTGGGGCCAATCAATGAAGCTGTTGGTTGCTGATATGTTGGACTAATCTAACTTGTACCTGCCCCTTGATATGGCATGCACACTAAATCACATTTGGCACAAACTTACTTATTTGGCCACCAACTGTACATTAACAAAAGTTCTTAAATATTTACAGATTTATTTCACCAACAATTGCTATATCAAATATCAAAATATTTAGGGAGGGGCAGGGATTGGGGGGGGAAATTACAGGCTTCAGTATTGTTGTACAGTTGGTGGCCAAATAAGTCAGTTTGTGCCAAATGTGATTTAGTGTGCATGCCATATCAAGGGGCAGGTACAAGTTAGATTAGTCCAACATATCAGCTACCAACAGCTTCATTGATTGGCCCCAGTCTTCATTTCATCAGAAAATATATAGTAAATCATAGGACATCGAATCAGCTTACTTTTTTAAAAAAAAACATTTTTATATTCTTGTGTCTAATTTGTGACTCAATTTATATCAAACTACATTTTATTTACTGTAAATGTATTTTATTTGGCTTGAATGATGTTCAGTGGAAATTGAATTTTAAACAAGATTTGTTTTGGCAATTTTTATAAATGTGCTTTACATTAACATGTACACAAAGCAATGTGATGTACTTGATTTACTAAAGCTGCTTTCCATGAAAGGCGTTAATAAATTAATGTGAAATACATATTGCCAAATGTAATATATTTACAGTTTGTTTATTTTTTTACTTTCATGATGGATTTTTTTATAGCTTTTTTGATTTGTGTATGTGCATTTGACTTGCTAAATGTTACTGATATTTTGTCATTACAGTCACTTGTGTAAGTCTCCTGTCAAAGAAGGTAATTTTAATACTATGTAGTAGAAAAACCCCTGATTGTTTATTTTGCTTCAGACTTGAGTAGTCCCCCCTAACAGCTTGTTATTTTTGTTTTTAGACATAGAATTTACAGGAAGTCTAGATCTGTTATAACTCCTCTCAGATAAGAGAGAGTTTGGTTAATATTTATGATGTACACTGTACAAGATTGATCGCTGTTTTAATTTCTGTGTAATTTTTAATATGGTGAGGGAGCATGGACAGGCATGTCAAGCATTGAATGAATTTAACGTTCATATCATTGAGATCATCTTTATCTGCGACTGCATGTCTACAGTTTTCAACACCATTTAGAAATTTTTCTTCACGTATTTATTTTTGTTTTGGTAAGCTTAACACTGGATTAAAAATTGAACTTGGTGAAAATATTAGATTTTTTAATGCTATTGTGACCATATATTTCTTGAAGCACCAAAAATTCTATTTGTGTTTTCTGAGTGTGAAGTGATCCCAACCTTTGTGAAATTTGTTTCCTTATTATATTTAAAAGTTAAAGAAAACAAACAAATCAATACATACATGTATTTGTGAGTATTGCATAAAATCAAAACTCAGACCCCTAGAAATTTCAGAGGTGGGATCATGTGCCATGGAGGAGTAAGCACCCCCTGTTGACCTGTTACATCCACCGTGTGCTCCTTGTAATGATTGTATAATGTATGTTATTGAGCATAAATATTTTTTTTTAAATTCTGAATGACAGATCATGGCCAGTTTTTATTACCGGTACTATGAACCTATTGTAGAATCTAGAATAAAATGAAAAATATGCTCATAAGAACAGTCAAATCTTGTCTTGGAATTATTTTTTCCCTGAACTTTTACAATTGCTTCCAACTAATAACGTGGTTGATCTTCATAAAGTTAAATTTTTTGTTAAAACTTTTTTTTCTATTTCATACTGATTCATGTCCAGACATTACTACCATTATGACACCATTTTGTGTTGTAACGAGGGGATGTGCAATAGCATGACTTAATTGTGAACTAATGTAATATAACTGTAGTCTAATATACATGTTTATTTACATTACTGTACATGTACATAAAGTCAGTTGTGAATTTATATATGTAGAATTCACCAGTGGAGGATCATGAAAATTCAAGCATGTTTCCAATAGTCTAGCTATACTACACTAGTTATATTTGTCAAATGAATTAATTCTATGAACATGGTCCCCCATTTACAATCATAAAATACTTTTGTATGAATTGATTTCTTTGTACTAAATTTTTACTACAATTTTTGTTGTGGAAAATTACTGATAAATTTATTTTCTGTACAAGCTTGAGCTAGTATTTTGGAGAGTTCTATTTTGTATTTGATATTTGATATGTCAACATTTTTTGTTGAGATAAAAACTGTAATTTAACCTGCAGATTGGGTCTTTATTCTAAACAAGAAGAAAATTTGGAATTTCAACTCAAGGAAGCAGATTTTGTACACGGATGTTACAAACGAGAAGCTAGGATGCAGAGTGACTATTTATGTTGACATTTTTATTAACTTATATATTAAATAAACAAGTCTTACCACATCCCGTACAATGTTTATTACTGATCACATGACCTATATATTGATCACTTGATGTAATCATGTTACTATTTATAGATATCACATGATTGTGATTGTTGCTGTTACTATTTTTAGAATCATGTATCTGATAATTTATTGTCAATCACATTGTTATAATTAGTGTCACCAAGAAATAAACAACAAAAACAACGGAAGTTTTCTGTATTGAATTCCAATTTTGATTTTAAATAAAAATTTTGAATATTCCGTACAGTCATAAAGGTGAATGCATATCTGATTCACTAGAAAGGAAAATTAAAATTAATTTACTCCTACTCAAATGAAAATATGGATATTGATGACAAAAAGTATTCAAGCACAAAGGTTGATTCAAACAATAATACAGGAGCAGAGCAAACAAGGACCTCCAAAACATCAGAGGTGGGATCAGGTGTCATGGAGGAGTGAGCATTCCCTGTGCACCGATCACACTCGCTGTGTGCTCCTTGTCATGATCGGGAAACAACAGAAAAATCCGTTGTCAATTCAGTGTATAAATAATGGATTAACAATTAGTATGAAAAAACATCAGTCAGCATTTGACTCAATGATAAATTGTATTTGTTGATTAGGTCATTGTATCGACCAAAGAACTTAAGAAATGATGACTTTAAATGAGACTGCTGATGTTCTTGTTTCATCAACTTCTTTGTCAATAATTTACCTCTATTTAGAAATTGTACATATGTAACAGTGAAAATAATTGTTTAACAATTAGTATGAAAATGTCAGTAAGCATTTGACCAATCTAATTAAAATCTGCTCGTATACTGTACTTGCTACAATAACATCTAACATCCCATTGAGGGTCGTGTCAGAGGTCAAATTCTATCAATCAATCAAATTGTCGCCTGCAAAAACATGGAATATTGGTGAAGCGAATAAGTTGAGAGCTGTTCCGAATTTGACCTCTGACATGACCCTCTATGGGATGTTGTTAGATGTTGGTGTAGCGAGTATGCGAGTGGATCTAACATCTAATTTTAATTAGATTGGCATTTGATTGAATGATGGGTTGTATTTGCTGACAATGAAGGTCTTTGCATCAACAACAAAAACTTGCAAAATGGTGACTTTGAACAAGACTGGCGATATCTATTTTAACTTTGTTTATTCAACTTGTTTGTCAACTGAATAGTTTGCTTCATTTTAGAGCAAGTTCTTATGGATCAAATCAGCTACCGTGTAAGAGATATAATGCTGGTGATAAAGATATATTACTGCACAAGTGAGGAAAGCTGACAATTGAAAAGTTGAAGTCATCAATCATTTAGTTTATCAATAAGTTTGGTTGATTTATGAATACACATTGTAATACATGTACCTTATAAGCCTTTGGTGTCCGACTCATTAATTACACAACTTTTAAGACTTAACTGCTGGCCCTAATTGGATCCATGATGTCTTCAAATTACATCAAGACTTAAAATGTATATTAACTCCAGGCATGACCCATTTCATCACAGAATGTTTCAAATATTTTACATTTATTTATTTAATGCTAAAAAAAAAAAAGAGACAATTTAACAGCCCACCACTTGAAATAGAAATAAAAATAATATAAATATGCTTCTTCAGTGCAATTTTGCAGGCCATTCATTTACTTTCTGGTTAATTTTGAAATTATATTATTTTAAAATAAATTTTATATAATTATGTGTAGTTTTTAGCAGAATAAAACTTTTGGTTTTAAACAATTCAACAAGGAGTATTTAATTCCCAAGGCCAGTAAAATTCTATCAAATTTGACTGTTTATATACAGTAACCTTTCACTGTTGATTGTTAGTTAGTTTCTAGAATTTTCTCTCATATTAGGATGCCAGAACTTGCCTTTGGAGGGCTGCAAATTTTAGACCTATCTTCAGCACTCTGAACCATTGAGCAGTGAGGGATCTATTTCATGCCAGCAATGATTGCAACACAGAACCTCAATTTATTCTGCCTCATCTCAATTATCCAGTCCTGTCACCATGGTCACCAAGGTCCTGCATTTGGATTTGAACCTGCGATGTAAGGATTTCACTCCTAAACTTGACGACTCTAGAGCAAATGCCATGTAATCTAAATCATTGTGCAATGGGAGGCAACTCCCATCATTAATCATACATGTAATAGAGAAAATTTCTCTATTTTAATTTGTAAATGGACAGATTCTGAAATGTATGGCAGGGGGAAGGAGAGAGCCTGGGTTAATAATCAACTTAATATTGTACCATAGCATCAGCCATCTTGCATTAGGCCCAACAGTTTTGTTAAAGCCTCACAGGCAAGGTGAATTCATGAACAGCTGCAATAAAATCAAACCATTCTGATGACACATTTAATCACTTTTTATTTCAAAGCTGAAAAATAAATGCTCAAATTATGTAGAGATTTAAAACAATTATGGTTCCCAGTTGTATTAAACAATGATATTGAAGATTGACATCTTAAGAAATAACTGTATACAACACAACAGCTAGAATCAACACTATCACCCCTAGGATGGCCCCGATGGGAATATCTCGTATGTGGGCCCCCGACTCCACCTCACTCGTTAACTTCTCTTCTTGAGAATTCTTGGCTTTGGACCAATCGTCTTCCGTGGCCACTTTTTCACTCGATAAATCTAGGTCGTTCTCCATTACCGAAACATCCAGCAATTCTTTGATTCTCTCAATAACCTCTTCAATTTTTTCATCCTGAAATACATAGTCACAGAATTCAATGGGTGATGATGGCAAGCTTCCGAACACTCTAATCGGGGTATCGTAAAGTTCTTTAACACTAGTATCCTCTTCCACCACATCAATGTCTTCACTAAGTAACTCACAGCGGCTGATCAAACTCTGGATAAAGTCAGATTTTATGGCACGTGTTGCTTCGTCTACTGTTGACTTTGAGTGAACAAAGGCTCGACAATTAATACAGCCTTTGATGGTCATGCGTGAACAGCAATCCTCAATGATTGGAGCCGTAGCGATACTCGATTCTAGTTGAGTCAGGAATGTTACCTCCTTCATCCTCTTTGTGACGGCGTTTCGTTCCTTGGTCTTGCTCCTCCGCCCCTCCAGCTGGGGAGGATCCAGTAATTCCTGACCGACACGTAACTGGTCATCGATTAGAACCACGCCGTCCTGAATCCGCTGACAATACGGCAAGATGGCACTCTGAATCCGCTTAAAGAACATCAGATCTTGGTTCTTCTTTGGGATGTGAATGTGGATATTTACACTGACGCAGGACTGAAGCTTGCACCAGCTTTCACCCATCGTCTGCACTTTCCATTCCGCGGGTCGTAGGTCGCTTTTAGGGTTCGATACATCCAGTGAACGACAAGTGTATTTTTTGGTTTCTGAACAAACCTGAAGTAGAACTCGGTCAGTGATGTTTTCGTCATCCTCCATTGGAAATGTCCTTTTCAGAACTTTCTGTATGGCAAACAGAACCTGTCTCAGTTTAGGTTGAGCTGCCTGCATCATTTTGGGGGGAGCTACAACAAACAGTCCAATTACGTCAATTCCTCCCGGCAACATCCGCGTGACCTGTTTCGCGTGCAATGCAATCCACTGTTCATCCATGCTGGCAAGACTCTCGGGTTTACTTTTTCTCCTCTTTTTTGACGGGGTTACCGATTCTTGCTCCTCACTGCATTCATCTTCTGCAGGTTCCGGTGTGCGGATCAATTTCACGGCAAAGTCCTTCTGTGACGTCATCTGTCCAATAATCAGACCTATGCCCCATTTTCCAGTCTTCAGAATCTCGTAAATATAGTTCTGTGACTGCTCATCTGCTACGACTGTTCTGCCCATTCTGCGTCGTCATCGAAAATGAAAGTGCACACGTGGTCTAGAAACTACCGTTGAATAGCATTGTGGGTAGTAGTCGGTGGCCATTTTGGAGCGTGGAAGATGACTGATGCAGGGTTTTTTAAGGTTTCTTGATTTTTGATTGATTAATTGCAGCAAATATTTAAGCAACAAGTTGAATTTAAATGTATGCATGCATAGTGTCATTATATTTGATGGAAAATGGGTGGCATGAAAGCAACTAGCAGATCAAATGTCCTACAGGATTTCCTTTCTAGGGGCCGGTTCTTGAACTCGATAATTTAATAATCTCAAAACTGAAAGAAAATAATAAATCAAGATTATTTCTTTATTTTATCTTCAATTTCTTCAAAGCAACACTCATCAATTTACAGTCGTCTCATGGCGAAAAAGAGTTGTAAATCAACATTAAAATGTACTTTTGCACCCAACTTGATGTAGACAGGTCTGGTACAATCACTAGATTTAGCTACGTAGCTTGATTTACCTACATAGCTTTATTTACCTATCTGAGGTAGCTTTATTTACCTACCAAATTGGTTTATTTCTATTCAAAAGCATTTTTCTCAGGGTGTGCAGAAAATATCATTTTGATGCAGTGATCATTTTCAACTTTGAACTCATCTGAAAACAACTCATGAAAAAATCCGTCTTGGAAAAATGTCTTTTTCTGCGCAATTGCAATCTGAGAGTTTTGGGGCTATGTATGACAGTTAGAACAGTTACCCCTTGGATGAAATGACAAAGAAGTCCAGTATCAGTAAACACGATAATAGGTCGGTAATTATTCAGCACAATGTGAAGTAATCATACTCAGTCATGCCTCACCGCACGGACAGCTAACCAAACAATGGAATTACATGTTTTGCTCTAAACTGTCCAAACGCAGCAATGTATAAACTATCTCTGCTTTGGATTGTTTTTTTAAGCCTCCCTAGTATAAATATCAATAGTCATTTAATTGCGACTTTTGTCTCTTTTTTATAAAAAGAAAACTTTTGAAAACTTACCTTGAAATAGCTAAATAAAGCTACCTGAGGTAGGTAAATAAAGCTACGTAGGTAATTCTACCTACGTAGCTAAATCTAGTGATTGTACTGGACCTGGAAGAATTTCTATGAGTCATTACCCTTATGTGACACCCCTTATGTGATGATGTCCGTTTTAAAATAATATAATCAGCTTCAATGGCATTTTGATGTTGTTTTTTATTGCCATTAGACATGCACCAGCCCACACATGCTTCGTTGATAAATGTCTTTTGTCAATTTTTTTCAACCAATAAACAATATATTTTTCAGAGAATGAGTTTATAAACTTCATCTTTTAAACAAAGTTGTAAATTAAAAGGCAAAAAAACTTTTTACTTTAAACTCTTATATGATTGCACACGCGATGACATACAAGTTGCCTTTACCGACACTACAATTTAGGGGGTTGGTAGGACCTAAAGCAAAATTATTCTCGAAGAAGCATTAATAAGCTGGGGATGCAGCTGTTAGGGCTAGCACAGATACTTAATGCTTATTCAGTTTTAATTTTAGATTGGGCTTTTCAAACTTCAGGTGACATTTGGTACATCTATGTGAAATGGTGAGAGTGGGTGTTGGTAAATAATCTGATGTCTAACTGTATTGTAGGGCACGACGGCCGACCAGGACAATCGGTTCAGCGACAAAAAGAAAAAATTAATGAAGTCCATGAAGTTCAACGATGGACTTGAACGAAAGGTTTGTTACTGTGCCAGTGTGGTACTAGAAATCAGAAATAACAAATCATCATCATCTAACCATGTTGTTTGATTTTAATAAGAAGGTGCCATTTTTAAAATGAGAATTTAAGAAGCTTATATATCAGGCAGAATCTAGCAAATGATTTTAGAGCATATACTTGCTAGACGTGTGTTTTTATTCAGCATTTATAAACTAAAACTGAATTTTACATGAATAGGATCTAGCTCCTTAAGTTAAGGGGAGATAAGTTAATTAAAAATAAACTAGAGTTATTTCTCTTGCCATGTTACATATTATTAACATCTCTGTTGTCATGGAAAAGAAAGTGATTATTGTGACCATATTTATGTTTCGGTAAAGAACTGTGGTCTTACTTTTGTGTTGTTGCCTGAATTACAATGTATTGTAAATGTTAATTCAATTGCCTTTACAGGTTGACATGTCTAAAGTTAACGTGGACACGATCAAGCCCTGGATAGCTCAGAGAATCACGGAACTGCTGGGCATCGAAGACGACGTCCTCGTAGAATTTGTCTACAACCAGTTAGAGCCCAGGGTAAAACTTTCCTAACATTTCTATCGTAATATGGCAAGCAAAAAAAGATGTGTTATTTCTTGTAAGCAGGTTTTGACTTAGTTTGTTGGTGAAGTTTTAAAGCAAGAAAGAGATTTTACTAAGCATGCTTTTCTGAAGCTTTTATCTCTTATGATATATCAGATTTTATGGAAAAAATATGAATATGTATTTGTTATTGATATTCTTAGGACACTTGGTGTCTGTGAAACTGTCTGACTTCTGTTATAAAATATGTTTTAATCGCAAGATATGGCAAAATCCAAACCTTTAGAAATTTCTTAAAAATAACATTACTTTTGCCAAGGAATGTTATAAGATCCTTCAGAGCAGACATTTTCTACATTCACAGTAATTTCAATTGTATGAAATGATTCAATGAAAATTTGAATGAAAATATTTAATTTTGATTGGATGAAAATATTTGAATTTGATTGGATGAAAATATTTGAATTTGATTGGATGACATGTATGTTGAATTTGATTGGCTGACTTACACTTTTGATTATTCCTTCCACTGACACAGCTATGATTCTCTGTCCCTCCATCATAAAGCCGACATTATAATTCTAAACAGGAGGATAAAGTCCACATTAAAATTCTATACAGGAGGAGCAACAGTCAAGTTTGTCTGACACAAGTTAAGTATGCCTCACTTCTCATCATGGGCAGATAACTCTGTGTAGTACAGCTATCCAGATAGAGTTGTACCCCTTTGGAAATATTTCAGATATAACTTCATCTGACTTGACATCTCTTTTAAAAACCGAGAAAGGCATTGTGTTTGTGATGTTATATACAATATATCTTTTTTGGGATAAAAATAAAACAGGGTCAGGTGTATTTAAAGTTACATGTATTGATTTCAAAAGAACATTTTTAAAGGGATTAAAAGTAAGAATAGGTAGACTTTTGGGGTGTAATTGTGAGGGCGTGGGGGTGTTATTTGACTTAATGCTTAACCACTGCAGCATTTTTGTGTTGGGTGGAAACCCTTGTGACCTGGAAAAGAAGAGGATAGAGGTTAGAATATAAAAAAGATAAAAGAGAGAGAGACTAGGGAAAAAAACAACTCTTAAATTATTTATAATGGTGATAAATCAAAATGTAAGACGTGAGATAAACCTCCATGGCCACTCCTGAAATTGAAGGCTTATGGGTGACTTTTTATTCCAGCACATCAGTGTTAGATGGACGCTTGCTGAGGGGGCTGTACTGTGTATACATATAAACGTTTCAGAGACTTGGATTATCAAGGAAGAAAATCAGCAATAGGAAGACGGAAGTGATGGAATTTTCCACCTTACGAGGATGTTTTAATAGACGGAAATGTCCACTGAAGGGTCATTGGTCAGCCTGTCCCGTGGAGTCCCAAATCATGCAAATTACGCCAAATTAGGGTTCCATGTTTCCCAGTTTGTTTTGAGCTATATGTATTTGTTGTTTGTATTGTAATTAATGTGCAAATTTTGTGAAAAGCAAATTTATCAAGTTCCCCTGCCTGGTGTAAAATTTAGTGGAGCTTGTGTAAATCAGAACTTAGAAAGTATTTTGAAGTTTTCTTGTCTTTTCTTGAACATTAGCAAAATATGAAAAGGATGACATATGAATATATCTAGACGTTTATTAAAAGAAAGGTTTGTAATACTGTGTGTTATACAATACTGTGATATAATTATAGATTTGGTTAAAAATCACCTAGGGTAAGTATATTCTGGCTTGTGCCAGTCGAGCTTTCTGTCGGTATATCTATAGCTGTTGATGTGGTTACTTCCCCTGTCGTTACAGTTCCCCGACCCAAAGGAAATGCAGATCAACCTGACGGGATTCCTGAACCCGAAAAACGCGCGGATATTCCTCGGGGAACTCTGGGAACACCTGTGTAGTGCTCAGGAAAACATCGGGGGCATCCCCGCCAAGTTTGTAGAGCAGAAGAAGGAGGAGATAAAACGAAAAAAGGTCAGGCAAAATAAAAATTAATTTCTTGGTTCTCAGGCCCTCCCTCATCTCTTCCAAGGGTGCCTCATTAACCTGTTTATTTATTGCTAAATCAAAAAAATGATTAACAAATCGGCTCCCTCATCATTTTTTGAGGTTTTGTACAATGTATAAAGCACCTCATCATATTTTGGGGGCAATAAAAAAGTAAAAATAAAAAAGCCTCCCTCCATCATCATATTTCTAGAGAAAAAGGCCTGAGAACCAAGGAATTACCTTTGCATGGCCTCAGTATATGTACATGTATAACAGAAAAGGAAAAAGGTGTTTTTAAGCAATGAATCATTATTTTTTTAAAGATGCGGTCTCATAATTGCAACCCTGTGTGCAAACAAATTTAGTAATGTGCATTTTCATGTTATGAAATTTTGTTTGCATATGCTGTTGCAGTTATGAGACTATATATCTTTCAAAAAATAATGTTTCGTGGCTTATATTTACGTTATTTAATTAACTTTGCCTTGACTGCAAATGTGATTTATATTTGAAAACCCATATATCATCCTTCATGTTAGCTACAGTTAATGGAAGGGCCAATGTAATAGATTCTGTTCAATGTGAGCATGATTTTCGCTTACGACGTTTTACTTCCTTGGCGTTCAACGTGATATGATAATAAAACGCATGCTTTAACCTTTTAACCCCCTTTCCGTTTTATGGTGTTTTGAATGTCTAAGCTTTCCTCACATTTTACAAGCAAAATACATGTTGAATGTAAATACTTCTGTGAAGATATATCAGGATTCGATTGTATTTTTGGAAAGAAAAAGGGAGGGGTGGGGGTAATTTCATTTTCCTGGTTTTCTTCAACTTTTAGTGGTTAAATATGAACATATGAGTGAAAAATAAAAATTTCATCGTATATTGCAGGCGGAGCAGGAAAGAATTCAAGCAAACTTAAAGAAACACGAGGAACAGATTCGAGAGACTCTACGTGAACAGGAGGAACAGGAGAAGAGGCAGAGAAGGTAAGCAATGCAGAGAAAGAGATAGAGAGAGGGGAGGAAAAAGAGAGGGGGGAAAGAGAGAGAAGGTAAACAAAGAAAAGAGATGAGGGGGGGAGAGAGAGAAGGTAAAAGAGCAGAAGATTAACACTAAGATAGAGAGAGGGAGAAAGAGAAGGGAGAGGGAGAAAGGTTATGGGGTGACATAATTAAACAAACATAAATGACTTAAGAAATGAATACTTCTGACTTTTTAGGAGATCAAGATCTAGAAGTAAGAGTCCAAAGAGAAAAAGAGAGCCCTCCCCGACAAAATCTCCGAAGAAAGAGAAGAGTCCGACCCCCGACAGGAAGTCAGGATCTCCCCAGAAACCTGACGAGTCCTCCACAGAGGTCAAAACCAAGTAAGGTCAAGGTCACCATCACATAAGTTAGGTCATTCTCACTCAGATTGTTACTGTGTTGGTGTTTTTGCCACGTTGTTTTTTAACTGGTTTGTAGTGGTTACAATGTAATTGTATTTCTAGCCATCTTGGATCAGTGACTGTTAATATTGTCATGTTTTTATTGTCTTGTAGGGGTAATTTTATTTCTATAATAAATGGTAATTGTTTTTACCGTCTTTCAGTGGTAATGATGTGGTAAATCAGAATGGAACGGATGAAAAGAAGGAGGTAAAGACGGAAAAGGAAGAACAGAAGAAAAAGTCGTCCAGTAGATCTAGAAGTAGGTCACACAGTCGTCATAGAAGTCGTTCTGCCGACCGTCGCCGACGCAGATCTAGGTCAAGGTGAGAAGACACAGTTCAACAATACTATCTCTTTATGTTAGGTTGGTGAAAATGTGGGTAACCTTGCATAATCAATCTGTACAAGGAAGCGGTTAATAAAAAAGCATTAACTGCCCTTAATTATGTAATATCATACAACATAAGTTGAAGTAAGCTTCATTCCTTATAATTTAATTTCAGTGTCATACATGTGATATGTACCGGCGGTACACAAAATGTCACGTATTTTCGACCCCATTCACGAGCTCAGGGCGGTACATTAAAATTCACGGGAAATGCAAATGTGTACCGTATTTTGATATGTTTACCGGAAACCGCCATTTTTCTTTCGTTCCCGCTTGCGCAACAACCGAAATCTCGAAGTATGTGTGACTTACTGCGCCTGATTACTGTAAACAAAACATCGTGAACGAAGGTGTGAAGTATTTCTGTGATAATTACATCGTAATTAGGAGATATCAAAGTGTTTTGTTTTGCTGATTGCTTTTTAATAGGACCTTTATCAAGGATTTGTTTAAACTGTAATTTATTAAGATAAGACATTTCAAAGAAAAAACACCATTCACAAGAATCGGAGGCACTTTGTGACAGCAAAACGAAATTTAGTTCATTATTTGATCAGGCATACGTATTGTCTATTCAATCACAGATTAAGAAAAATGTTTTTTTAGTACAATCTTAAAATTGCAGCTGAATGGAGACGACCAGACTCATACAATGAACTGTTTTTAAACACTACTTTTTACCAAGTTCAGCATTTAGCATAATTGCCGACATTCAAAATACTTCAAGGGTTTCTCGAAATGAATAATGATCGAAATCATAGTACATGTTTTATTAAAAAAAATAAACACTTTAATACATTGTTTTTTGATCGATATTTTGTACCATTTTTTGTACCGTTTTTTGATTAGCAATGTACAGTATTTTCACCCAAATTCCAGTATTTTAAAGGCTGCTGTACAGTATTTAGGTCTAGAAATTATCACATGTATGCAGTGTAGACAATGAGATAATTTTTCCTCTGGAAAAAGGCTTCAAATTTAGCATATTTTAGAAGTAACGTCAAGTGGAGTAAGATGTTTTTGACGTAACTCGTTGTGACGTAGGCAAGTTATGTTATACAAAATTAATTAAATCTTTTACCCAATCAAATGATGTGTTACAATTAAATTTAAATTTTAGTTTATGATAATAATTGTTAAAAAAGCATGGAAAATTTGGTTGTATAAAAACCCCTATATGAGTCAGTGATTGGGAAGGCCAAAATGGTCAATGGGACTATGGCGCAACTGTCAACATTTTTGATGGGCCATTTCTAAAATGAATGGGCCATCAATATAATTTGAAGGGCCATTTCAAGAAATAACAAAGTGACTAACAAATATTAAATACGAGAGAAAACACGTTTTGATTAACCGAATCCGATTTTTAACGCATGAAATGCAGCAAATTTAAAGGAACTTGCTTGGAATATAACTGACCCGTAATTTGTATTAAAATTACGACAGTTTTTGAAAGGGAACAGCCCTACCATATAAATGAATGAAGTATTCGGGTTAGGTACGTAGTAGTAAGTAAACATGACAAACAGCAGGCAAAGTCCTGTCTCAACAGCAGTCAAGCTTGTATATTCATTGGATAAAATTTTATTTCTGTGATCAGATTAATTGTGTTCTTCATCACAACTATAAGGGTACATGTACTCAATAAAAATAATTCATTCAAGCTAGCAAATTTTTATAGTCACAGTAATAAGAAATCTTTGTTATAATAAAGACGTAATACATATCCTCACTTAAATTATCAAGTTTGATTCACAAAATTATTTTTTCTTCTTCTTGCGAGTGAAATATTTGATTATGGCGACCAGAAATTCTGAAATGGCGACCAAAAAAAAAATTGAGGTTGCCATTTTGCGACCTAAGAGCAAGTGTGACTTGGAGCACTGAATAGGGTACAATTAACTGACTTCTTACGTTGTACTGTATGAATTTACTACAGAAATATGATATCATTGTGTGAAACACATAAGCAAATGTAAATATTTAGAAATATTACAGACTAATTTGTAATAATGGACTGTATTTATGACATTACCATGATTACAGTACTGATTGACTATATATGATTGCTGACATCTAGTGTTGTACTATGTTTACTTACAGTTCCAGATCCTCTAGCAGTTCCGGTAGCTCAAGGTCACCGTCACCATCAAATATGAAAAAAACAAAAAAGGTCAGGAAAGTTTACTTTGTCTTTATTTTACATGGTTAACAATGACACACTCTTTGTCTCGAGTATTAGATTCCATTTCTTTTAGCCATTGGTTTATGATAAGTATAACCATGTCATGTTCAGCTTTAAACCAATGGTCCATCATTAACATTTTCAGTGAAGTTTCATTCTCCATCACATTTAAACAAACTTCCCAGACATTTTCAGTCACCTGTATGTAATTTTGTTTTATCCATTGTCAGACATTGCGTCAAGAAATCCAAGAATTGTTGTCCAACATTGATAATTGCACAAAAATTTAATATTTTAATGAATTAACAAAAGAAATGTGTTAAATGAAAGTACTTGTTAAATTATTTCAATTCTCACAAATGGATACATATTTTTACCTTAATGTCTTTCCTAACCTCTGTGTAATGTCTGACAGGGAGGAGAGAGGAGTGGATCCGAGAGTTCTCCAGATAAGGGGGGTATACAGAAGAGGAGACAATACAGAAAACACGACGTGGCGTCCAGCGGGTCGTCCTCGTCTTCTGATAGCGAGGCCTCCCCAGGTGAGTCCAGCGGGTCGTCCTCGTCTTCTGATAGCGAGGCCTCCCCAGGTGAGTCCAGCGGGTCGTCCTCGTCTTCTGATAGCGAGGCCTCCCCAGGTGATACCTCATTTTGTGTCCTAGATTTACATGTATCCATGTTTTTCATGTGCAGGGTTTGACACTAAAGCACGTCCAACCGACCCAGTCTAGTAAATGAGTGGTCCGGTCATGTAAAATACTACTGAACTAGACAGAATAGTTGTCTCCATAAAATAACTGTACTATAATTACATGTTCCTGTTCTGGTACTGATTCTTTAGTAGCGTGTCTCTGTACTATAATTACATGTTCCTGTTCTGGTACTGATTCTTTAGTAACGTGTCTCTGTACTATAATTACATGTTCCTGTTCTGGTACTTATTTTAACTGTACTATAATTACATGTTCCTGTTCTCGTATTTATTTTTTTTCCTCACTTTGATTTTCTAGAGAGAAAGAGACCAGACAGAGGTAGAAGTCCATTGTCTCCCCGCGGAAGAGGTCGTAGATATTCCCCAGCGGGACGCAGGAGGTAGGTGTAGGGGTAGTGTAACACAAGTCAGAATAATCAGATAAATGTACTGGTGTCTGATGAAAAAAAATCCTTTACCCTAAGGAGACCCTGCATATTAACATAAAGAATTTCACTTGGGCAAGATTAGATAAGTTAAAACTATTAAAGCATTGATTGCCTTTAAATCTGTATGGACCAGTCTTTCTGTATTATATATCTATATGTTAATGTCAGTATGTATAATGTGTATATAAAATTAATTCTATCTCTGTATAGAGATGTCTGTCTATATGTATTGTATAACTGTTCCAGATACTCCCCTCCCCCCAGCCGATTTAGTCCAGTCCGATACAGACGACCTTCTCCTCGCTATATATCACCAAGGCGACCAAGAAGACGATCATCCCCATATTATGACAATAGAAGGTGAGAATCCCCTAAATATTGGTGTGAGGATAAGAATACCTTAAATATTAGGGATGTCAAAATTGTCAATAATTGATATTTGAATATTGGATAGGAGTATTTGAATATATTCAAATATTCGATAAAATAAATACATTTTGTATTATTAAATATATATCTTCACTCTCCTGTCAAGCAGTATAGGTTTTGTGCCATTATTTCAGAATAAAAACTCGTGAAGAGTTCGGAAAATGCTCCACAATTATATATATATTTTTAAAATTATTGAATAGTATTCATCCAAATTGTAATGATTGATTTTTTAAAATTCAAAAGATTCTTTAATATGTTCCAGATTAATTGATTGTCTTACTAAAGCCTACACTAATAACTCCTACAAATTTATACCAAGCAGTACAATTATCTAACTGTGAAATATTAAAAGCAATTACTTTTTGCTAATTATAATTTCCTGATAATGATTTTTAATGATATTTGCATAAACAAGAAGTCGGTGTGGTTACTGTAAAACTCACTGGGTCCATACAACAATACAAGCTGATTGTTAATATTGGAAACTATTATACCACTAATAATTAAGGATACACCAAAGGTTTCCAAAGGACAGAATTAAATTTGCTTGTAATTCTTTCATTAACAAAGATAACATATTAAAAGTATATATCTTTTGAAAGCTTGTTAAATTTACTATTTAATGATCTTAATTTAAATTTACATTTTTATCTTATTAAAAGATTATTAATATTTTAATGTAAAAATTAGTGCATTTATATTTTATGGCTATTCCTTCATGTAAGAAGTCACGAAAATCATGGCCAACAACATCATACCATCACATTTGTCCAAGACAGACCTTCTAATAGAGTCAGCAGCATTTAGCGGCATTTGTCCAAGACAGACCCTCTGGTGAAGTCAGCGGCATTTGTCCAAGACAGACCCTCTGGTAGAGTCAGCGGCATATAGCGGCATTTATCCAAGAGAGACCCTCTGGTAGAGTCAGCGGCATTTGTCCAAGACAGACCCTCTGGTAGAGTCAGCGGCATTTAGCGGCATTTGTCCAAGACAGACCCTCTGGTAGAGTCAGCAGCATTTAGTGGCATTTGTCCAAGACAGACCTTCTGGTAGAGTCAGCAGCATTTGTCCAGCACATACCCTCTGGTAGAGTCAGCGGCATATAGCGGCATTTATCCAAGAGAGACCCTCTGGTAGAGTCAGCGGCATTTGTCCAAGACAGACCTTCTGGTAGAGTCAGCGGCATTTAGCGGCATTTGTCCAAGACAGACCCTCTGGTAGAGTCAGCGGCATTTAGCGGCATTTGTCCAAGACAGACCCTCTGGTAGAGTCAGCGGCATTTAGCGGCATTTGTCCAAGACAGACCCTCTGGTAGAGTCAGCGGCATTTAGCGGCATTTGTCCAAGACAGACCCTCTGGTAGAGTCAGCGGCATTTAGCGGCATTTGTCCAAGACAGACCCTCTGGTAGAGTCAGCGGCATTTAGCGGCATTTGTCCAAGACAGACCTTCTGGTAGAGTCAGCGGCATTTAGCGGCATTTGTTCAACACAGACCTTCTGATAGAGTCAGCAGCATATTTGTTCAAGACAGATCTTCATATTTGTTGAACAAATTAAGACAAGGCTACTTTTAATGAGATAATTTTGAAACATTCTCAAGTAAAGCTTCTTCTGCATGTTGCTGTAATTGATGGAGTAAATACATTATTTTCTTTATTTGGTATTTTATTTTGCATATTTTCATAAGTATAACTTAATAATTAATATGTTATACATGGGGTACTTCTAATTTATTAGTAATAATAAGATAATCAAGCAATATCAAATGCATGAAGCCAGATATTTGACACCTTTTCCCTAATCATCTGTTTTGTTATAATGGTGGTAATTTGGTCTGTATCTGACTGCAAGATATAAATAACTGTAAATTGCTTATCAGCATGATGCTTATGGCTAGTGTTGACCAAGATAAAGCTGTTAATTGAATTATTTTCAAAGATACTACCAAAGCACAAAACATTATTTGTAGGCCTACAATTTAAACTGATATTTAATTACCGGGGTTATATTTTTTGAATAATGGATATACCATCAAACCAAATGGAAAAAAAGTTAAATTATTACTCAGTTCCTAGAGGCATGGTTATAGTGTTTCTCAAGCAAGTATGTTTGGTTTTTTTAATGTTTGACAAATACAAATAAGCGTTTCATGTGAAAAAATTGTTTATTATCACTACCGGATATGCTTGCTTGCTGTATAAATGAAAAAAACCAAATACCATACTGTTTCGATTCCCCGAAGTTCATATGAACGTGATTTGAAGGCTGGATGATTAAATGTTAAAATTTACATAATAAATATCGATCCACTGACTCATAAATAAGCTGCATTTAAGGTCAGATGAGACGTTCCTCAAAATCTGTTTTGTTTATCTTCGTTATGTATGAAAAATATTCAAAATTTTAATAAGATTCTGATTTCTAAACCAGTTTCTAAACGTTTTTAAAAAATCCAAACACTTAAACATATGAAATTGAAAAAATATTTTTCTTTCCTTAAGGATTATATAAGAAAAACTACCCCTGGTATCTTGCACAAATGCCTGGTAAGGTACCTCAATTTTTTGTGAGTAAACATATTTAAGTAGCAATACTTCAATGACAAACTCCTAGAAAAAAATTATCTATTATTAAGGAACGTCTCGTCTGTCTTTTATAAAATCTTTTATAAACTGCATGATTTTTAAAATGTTCACTTATTCCAGATTCAAATCTTTTACGGAACAAGTTGCATTTTATACCTTTTGCGGAATAAGCTGCATAATTATAAAATGTTATCCTATCCCAATTTTATATCTTTAATGGAATAAGCTGCATTTTATTTTATCTTTTTTATTTACGAAAAGAAAGGGCATGATTATAAAATGTTAGTCTATCCCAGTTTCAAATCTTTCACGAAATAAGCAGCATTTTATATAATTATGGAATAAGATGCATGATTTTAAAATGTTCACCTTTTCCATTTTTATATCTTTTACGGAATAAGCTGCATTTTAAATCTTTTACGGAATAAGCTGCATGATTACAAATTGCTAACCTATCTCATTTTTATATCTTTTACGGAATAAACAGTTGATTACAAAATGTTAATAACCTATGCTAGTGTTGTATCTTTTACGGAATAAGTCGCATGAGTATAAAATGTTAACCTATCATCATTTTATGTCTTTTATGGAATTAGCTGCATCTTATATCTTTTCTTTACGGAATAAGTTGCACTTATATGAAGGATATGGAAATAACGAACAGTATTCAATCTCAACGTCCATTAAACAAATATACAAAATAAGAGCAGAGCAAACACGGACCTCCGAAACATCAGAGGTGGGATCAGGTGCCATGGAGGAGTGAGCATCCCCTGCCGACCGGTCACACCCGCCGTGTGCTCGTTGTCATAATCAGGAAATAACGGAAAAAATCCGTGGTCAATTCAGTGTATAAATCTTTTACGGAATAAGCTGCATTATTATAGAATTATAACCTATCCGAATTTCATATATTTTACTTAATATTGTCCATAATAAAAAAATATTTCTAGATTTTCATCCCTGACCACCCTAAATTTATACCCCCTCCTCGATTATTTTTTTAATTTCTGTCTTTCTTCGTCTTAATTCTCATCGGGATCTGTATTCATCTACCATTCTACTTTCGTTTTAAATTCTGCAAAAGTTGATATGATTTGACGGCCGAAAAGATAGAATTTGCTGTACATTTTAAACAAGGGTCATTGGTTGAAAAGGATTGGTGATGATGGGAAGTAAGAGATAATTAGCCTTTACTATGTCTTTTATTCAGGTATTGTAGATAAACTACACCTATTGACCTGGTCAATAAAACTCTGTGATATTGAAAAAATAAAAAATATAAAATGAAAGTCGCCCGCCCGCTCGCCTTTTTTTTTATTTGATGAATCTAGCAATTTATTTATTATGGCCTAAGCTGCAAGATTGTAAAATTTTAACCTATCCCAGTTTTTATCAGTTACGGAAAAGGATGCACGATCGCTACATATGTGACACACAGACTTAGAAAAAAATATTAATTAATTCACAACATGATTAATAATAAACTTCAAGGATGTGTGCCTCTTTCCCTACCACGCATTTCCTGATCTTCACGTTGTACGCGAGATTTTAACTGCGCACTTTCCCTCTGTTGTTTTCTTGGAGGCGGTGACGGTGTTCTGGACTCCGAGTCAGAATCTTCACTCTCCTCTGCTTCTTTCTTGACTCGCTCTTTTCTGCTGACTGGAGACTGTTTACGTTTTCTGGCCGGTTCTAGTTTCTGCCTGTCCACCTGCTTTCTCTCCGAGGAAAGCTCCTTCACTACTCTCTGTTTAGGAGATGACGCTTCACTAGATTCAGATTCTGACTCAGAAGAGGAACTTTCACTATCCTTTCTCTCCTTGGCCGGTGACCTTCTCCTGACCTCTGGTGACCTCTCACGACCCTTCCTGACCTCCGATGACCTCTCAGGACCTTTACGTTGTCTGACATCAGATTTACTTGACACAGGCTCCCTTCTCTTCTGTGAATCCTCTCTGGCACGGCGCCAACCTTCAGGCGACCTTGAATCCCTTCTCAATGACCCACCAGGCTCCTGTCGTCTTGGGGGTGACCCTAAAGATTCCCTTCGTCTGGGGGGTGACCCCTCTGAGTCCATACGTCGTCTGTAGGGAGGAGAATCACGGGAACCCAGTCTGCGTCGTGGGGACATGTTTCTGGGAGGGGACCGCTGTCGTCTGGATGGTGATCCCCAGCGCTGAGGAGGGGAGTACCCCCGGGAATAACCGTCCCTCCTGACAGGGCTCCTAAAAATAAAGAAAACATTGGAATCAGAGACACAAAATTACAAACAATGAATTCTTTATCCTGCTGAATCGAAATAAATAACATATCAATTCCGAGTTTATTCATGCTGAAAGTAACCTAGTCGATTTTGAGAGGAATAGAAAATGGGAAACTACAGACATAAATGCCTTACACTCTTTAACCAATAAACTCACTCCAGCATTAAAGGTATTCTCACTCAGGGATTGACATTAACGGTTGTCCGATTGCCCGGGACAAGTAAATTCTCAGTTCGGGCAAGTGAAACTATCAATGTACTTGTCCGATCGGGCAAGTGGAATTTCTGACAGAAACATTTTTTTTAATCCCACACAAGTTTATAAACAACACAATAAATCAAACACTTAGTCAGGCGGCATGCCTAAATTTTTTGAGACAATTGTGCCTGCTCTAGAATCTGGTAGGTTGGACAGTCTGGAGTTGTGGGAGGGAGGATTTTAGAGATGAGTTATACAGATCGTCAGGAGTTGGGGTTGATGGGTTTTATTGTAGAGATAAGGGTTGGGTATTTATTATATGATTGTAGAGGGTTGTGATACAGCAGGAGTTGTATATTGTGATTGGCCATATTTAAAAGGAAAAACCTGGCGAGTTATCTCATCATTGGGAATACAAGGCACTATAAATACGACCACTATACTCATCAGTATGGCTGAATGAGTTGATTGTAAATTGTTGTGTTTATCTTGTTCACAGGACTCAGACAGCCAAGAAGATCTGGAGGCCCTGGAGAAACGGTTAAGAGAGAGAGCGCTGCAGTCAATCCAATCTAAAGAGGAAGTGGAGCGTGAACGACAACTCCGAGAAAAAGCGCTGCAGTCTATGAAACGTCGCAGTGGGCCAGACACCAGTGATGACGACTCTGACTGAAGTGATGTATCACAGTGAACAGTGATGACATAGTGTACAGTGATGTCAAAATGTAAAGTGATGTCACATTGTACAGTGATGTCACAATGAGAAGTGATGAATGAAGGGTGAAATCCCAGGATGAAATAAAGTCAAATTCCCAGTGAATGGGGAAATCCTATGACATTAAATGAATAATTATTGAATTTCTCGCATCTTAAAATCATGATAACATTAGTGAAATTTTTTTCTTGTTATAAAATGTGACATGTACAGTGTGGGGATTAACCACAATTGAATTCTACATTATGACTGATAATTTCCTTTATTAATATTTAAACGATATTGCAGACTTGATCAGTGATTTAAGAATCCATTTAGAGTCATTTTGCTTGTGTCTGTTCATTCTTATTTTATTAGAAAAATTTGTCATTCTGCTGAAAGCATCATGTTTGGTCTATGAAATGCTGTAAATATTTTTTTTTTTTAATATTTAGCTGATAATCTTGTTAACTATGTGTGAGAGTGGAGAAGTGGTTTTCATTTTGTAGACTTGTCTTGCTTAAATCTTAAAAATAAACATGAAGATACACCTCTTGGAATTATTTTAATTCTGATGTGTAGTTGGATTTTATTTTGCCTAGGAGAGATTTTATCAGAGGAAACGAATGAATTGGACATGAATGATTATTGTAAATAAAAATGTAAGACCTACAGTGAAAGTCTCTGGACTCCTTCCCCTGATCTATGATTAGTCACCCTACGAGGGGTGATCTGATCAGGATTATTTCACTTGTTCAGTGTCAATGGAATGGTCTTGATATTCATTTGTATCTTTGACGTTCTAGAAGGGGTGATCAGGATTATTTCACTTGTTCAGTGTCAATGGAATGGTCTTGATATTCATTTGTATCTTTGACGTTCTAGAAGGGGCGATCACGATTATTTCACTTGTTCAGTGTCAATGGAATGGTCTTGATATTCATTTGTATCTTTGACGTTCTAGAAGGGGTGATCACGATTATTTCACTTGTTCAGTGTCAATGGAATGGTCTTGATATTCATTTGTATCTTTGTCATTCTACGAGGGGTGATCTTTGATTATTTCACTTGTTCAGTGTCAATGGAATGGTCTTGATATTCATTTGTATCTTTGTCATTCTACGAGGGGTGATCTTTGATTATTTCACTAAGTTAATGCAGAGATCAATGTCAGTCGAATGATCTGATATTCATCTGTATTTTAGTCACTCTTTAGGGGTGAGCTATGATTATATCACTTGTTCAATGCAGAGATCTGTGTTAGTGGAATGATCTTGATATTCATCTGTACCTTAGTTATTCTACGAGGGGTGATCAAAAAGTCCACGAGCTAATTGAATAACTTCCCTTTAAAAATGATTCAAGGTTTCAGTATTGAAACGTAGTCCTCTCCAATTTTAACACACATTTGCAATCCTGATGACTTAGCGAATCACGAGATGTAGGCTGTAACGTGGCATGCGTAACCTATACCACAGAAGCTACTGAGTAAATGATTTTCCGACTCTTGTTTTTTTTATCATGCGTGTTAATTTTTGTAATAAAAACAGTCCCTTGGTCAGAAATATCCAAATCTTGACAAAAGTGTGGTTGGATAAGGATATCCTTTTCCAGAATGAGCATGAAGACCATTATAACCCGAATCCTCTGTCTTGTTGGAGCGTCGTTTAATCAATGTGGGTAAAGTATGTATATACCTTCTTTTTATGTCTGAAATAAATAATTTAGGGATTAAATAATGACATTATTGTTAAGAATATATCTTTGTTAAATTATTGTTAAGATACTGAACTTTTTTTCTAACTGTAAGTTGTTGATCTTTCATATCAAATTAGTTAACAAAAACCATCCTGCTTTCATAGGGCAAGATAACAAATATGATTTCTAAACATCTCCTTTCCTTCATTAAAACAGCCAATCTAATTAAAAACTTAACTTCTGGCAAGTTTTTTGTTTTCATAAACCGTGTGCAAATTATCATATTCTACTGCAAAGGTCTTTCCAAGATGTACGCTTAACTTTACAGCCATTCATTGCTAGAGTACGACTGGGTCAAGCTTAAGTGATCTACAAACTGACGTCATTTTCACATTGTGACGTCACAAGTGAGGTCAAAAACATATCATTACATATGCTATTTATAGAGCTTGTGCTTTACTCTATTGGCCGGTTGCGTATCTATGGCTCAGATAAGTACAGCTCAGTGGTTGATCCGTGGATCACGTAAGCCAGGTTTAAACCCCAGTTGAGTCGGGATTACCTGAGTCGCATTTCTGTTGCACGCTATAAAACTGAGTAAGGTTTACCTAATCTTGACTTGCTTGTATAAAATGTTGAAGGATAATATGTCTCCTAATATTACAGCACTTCAAAACAAGTTTTAATATACTAGTTACTGGTTGAAAATTAAAAGGATACTAGTATATTTTAAAAACAAAGGTATATATTGATGTTAAATTGTAAATTAAAAATGCCGAAAAATATAATTCAAATCACGACATCACGAAACTCAAACCACAAGAAAATATGAAATCGCAAAGTGATTATTGTGACCATATTCATGTTCCGGTAAAGAACTGTGGTCTTACTTTTGTGTTGTTGCCTGAATTACAATGTATTGTAAATGTTAATTCAATTGCCTTTACAGGTTGACATGTCTAAAGTTAACGTGGACACGATCAAGCCCTGGATAGCTCAGAGAATCACGGAACTGCTGGGCATCGAAGACGACGTCCTCGTAGAATTTGTCTACAACCAGTTAGAGCCCAGGGTAAAACTTTCCTAACATTTCTATCATAACATGGCAAGCAAAAAAGATGTATTATTTCTTGTAAGCAGGTTTTGACTTTGGTTTTTGGTGAAGTTTTAATAAAGCACGAAAGAGATTTCACTAATGGCCGGTTGCGTACCTATGGTTCAGATAAGAACATACCCTCCTCCCCCCCCCCCCCCCCCCCCCCCCCCCCCCCCCCCCCCCCCCCCCCCCCCCCCC
>PRKT01000829.1:28355-39854 GCA_003671525.1 Saccostrea glomerata | reverse complement strand
CCCCCCCCCCCCCCCCCCCCCCCCCGTGCCGGTTTCTCCGATCCAGCCCTGTAGATAGCCTGATTCACTGATAACTGACTTTTTATCCTCAGGAAATTCGGCATTATTAAATATTATTGGAATGTGTATCATCAGCTGTTCGAAAGTGTAAAATTCGTACTTTGATTTAAATTTGGTATATAAGAAAGTTTCTATAAAATTCCTGATTATGTACATTTATGCATTTTAATTAAAAGCATCTTCCAAAACTTTATACTACAGCTAAATCTGTGGAAAAACGGCACATTGAACAGTTGTTGAAGAGGTGTGCCAAAAAAAAAATCCCCATGCAACATGGCCAAAAAATTATTTGTAGAATAGCTTTTTTGATACTGCCAAATATATCAATGCAATCATAATTGCCATAAAACATTTCTGCAACATCGAAATATTTCAAAATATTGAAATATTCTACCCAAAAATACATGGAAACCTTGTAAAGCTGGGTTTAAACGACCCCTACACCAGGTTCAGAATTTACCGTAATTCTGAGCCGTACTCAGCCAATCCTTACATGCGTGCAATGCGAAAACTTGGATTTAAACCCGGAATCATTGATCGTAGGTTTAAATCTGAGATACGCAACCGGCCATAATTATGTATGCTTTTCTGAATTTTTTATAGATCTCTTATGATATATCAGATTTCATAGTAAAAATATGAATATGTATTTGTTATTGATATTATTAAGCAACTTTGTGTCTGTGAAACTGTCTGACTTCTGTTATAAAATGTGTTGTAATCACAAAATGTGGTATTCCTAATTTTCAGAAATTTTATAAAATAAGAGCACTTTTGTTATTTGCAAAGAAATGTTCTAAATTCCCTCATAGCAGACATTTTCTACATTCACAGTATTGTCAATTGTATGAAATGATTCAATGAAAATTTTTATTTGAATGAAAATATTTAATTTTTATTGGATGAAAATCTTAAATCTGATTGGTTGAGAATATTTGAATTTGATTGGATGAAAATATTTGAATTTGATTGGATGACATGTATGTTGAATTTGATTGGCTGACTTACACTTTTGATTATTCCTTCCACTGACACAGCTATGATTCTCTGTCCCTCCATCATAAAGCCGACATTATAATTGTAAACAGGAGGATAAAGTCTACATTAAAATTCTAAACAGGAGGATCGCCGTCAAGTTTGTCTGACACAAGTTAAGTATGCCTCACTTCTCATCATGGGCAGTTAACTCTGTAGTACAGCTATCCAGATAGAGTTGTACCCCTTTGGAAATATTTCAGATATAACTTCAGCAAAATCTGACTTGACCTCTCTTTTAAAAACTGAGAAAGGGATTGTGTTTGTGATATTATATACAATATATATCTTTTTGGGGGATAAAAATAAAACAGGGTCAGGTGGATTTAAAGTTACATGTATTGATTTCAAAAGAACATTTTAAAGGGATTAAAAGTAAGAATAGGTAGAATTTCGGAATGCAAATGTGAGGGAGTAGGGGGGTGGGGGATGGGGTTGATGTTGTTTCATATAATGAATAACTACTGCAGCGTTTTGTGTTGGGTGGAAACCTGTGACCAGGAAAAGAAGAGGATAGAGGTTAGAATTAAAAAAAAGATAAAAGAGAGAGAGACTAGGAAAAAAACACTCTTAAATTATTTATAATTGTGATAAATCAAAATGTAAGACGTGAGATAAACCTCCGATAAAATCAAAATGTAAGACGTGAGATAAACCTCCGATAAAATCAAAATGTAAGACGTGAGATAAACCTCCGATAAAATCAAAATGTAAGACGTGAGATAAACCTCCGATAAAATCAAAATGTAAGACGTGAGATAAACCTCCGATAAAATCAAAATGTAAGACGTGAGATAAACCTCCGATAAAATCAAAATGTAAGACGTGAGATAAACCTCCGATAAAATCAAAATGTAAGACGTGAGATAAACGTGAGATAAACCTCCGTGGCCACTCCTGAATTTGAAGGCTTATGGGTGACTTTTTATTCCAGCACATCAGTGTTAGATAGACGCTTGCTGAAGGGGCTTATTTTGTATACATATAAACATTTCAGAGACTTGGATTATCAAGGAAGACAAATCAGGAATTGGAGGACGGAAGTGATGGAATTTTCCACCTCAGGGAGATTCTTACCAGGATTATTAACAGACGGAGTGTCCACTGAAGGGCCAATGGTCTGCCTGTTCGTGTGGAGTCCCAAATCATTGCAAATTATGCCAAATTAGGGTTTCGTGTCTCCCAGTTTGTTTTGAGCTATATGTATTTGTTGTTTGTATTGTAATTAATGTGCAAATTTTGTGAAAAGCAAATTTATCAAGTTCCCCTGCCTTGTGTAAAATTTAGTGGAACTTGTAAATCAGAACTTAGAAAGTATTTTGAAGTTTTCTTGTCTTCTATTTGAACATATAAGAAAGGAAAGAAAAAAGATGACATATGAATAGATCTAGAAGTTTATTAAAAGAAAGGTTTGTAATGCTGTGTGTTATACAAAACTGTGATATAGGTAAATGGTTAAAAGTTACCTAGGGTAAGTATATTCTGGCTTGTGCCAGTCCAGCTTTCTGTCGGTATATCTATAGATGTTGATGTGGTTACTTCCCCTGTCTTTACAGTTTCCCGACCCAAAGGAAATGCAGATCAACTTGACAGGATTCCTGAACCTGAAGAACGCGCGGATTTTCCTTGGGGAACTCTGGGAACACCTGTGTAGCGCCAAGGAAAACAACGGGGCATCCCTGCCAAGTTTGTAGAGCAGAAGAAGGAGGAGATCAAACGAAAAAAGGTCAGGCAAAAAAACCCATGTATCATACTTTGTGTCAGCTACAGTCAATGGAAGAGCCAGTATTAAAACTGTTCATTGTGAGAGTGATTTTTGATTTTCGCTTATGACGTTGCACTTCCTTGGCTTTCAAGGTCTCTGACACCAAAATAAAATGCATGCTTTATATTTTTTGACCCCCTTTCCGTTTCATGGTGTTTTGATTATCTTAAGATTTCTTCACATTTAATGATTTTACAAGCAAAATACATGTTGAATGTAAACACTTCTGTGAAGATATATTAGGATTCCATTGTATTTTTGAAAAGAAAGATTGGGGGGAGTTATTTCATGTTCCTGATTTTCTTCGATTTTTAACGTGAAACTGAACCTTTGAAAATAACAATTTCCTTGAATATTGCAGGCGGAGCAGGAAAGAATTCAGGCAAACTTAAAGAAACACGAGGAACAGATTCGTGAGACTCTACGTGAACAGGAGGAACAGGAGAAGAGGCAGAGACGGTAAACAATGCAGAGAAAGACAGAAGGAGAGAGAGATCGGAAGAGATGGGAGAGAGGGAAAAGGGGGAGGAAAAAAAGAGAGTGGGAGGAAAAAAAAGAGAGAGATGGGAGAGGAAAAGAGGAGTGAAAGAAGGAGGGGGGTGAAGAGAGGGTGAGCAAGAGAAGGTTAATCCTGAACAAAAAGAGACAGAGAAGGTACACACTGCAGAGAAAGAGATAGAGAGAGGGGGTAAACAAAGTAGAGAGATGAGAGGGAGGAAAGAGAGAGAAGGAGAGGGGGGGGGGGAGAAAGAAAAGGTAAAAGAGCAGGAGAAGAGGCAGAGAAGTTTAACACTGAAAAAAAGAGAGGGAGATAGGTTTTGGGATAATTAAACAAACATAAATTACGTTAAGATGAATATTTGTGACTTTTTAGGAGGTCAAGATCTAGAAGTAAGAGTCCAAAGAGAAAAAGAGAGCCCTCCCCGACAAAATCTCCGAAGAAAGAGAAGAGTCCGACCCCGGACAGGAAGTCAGGATCTCCCCAGAAACCCGACGAGTCCTCCACAGAGGTCAAAACCAAGTAAGTCAAGGTCACCACATCAATATATATATATATATATATATGTATATATATATATATATATATATATACAGGTCACCTCACTAACACATATATATATATCACCCCTGAAACTGAACGATTCCTCCACAGAGGTCAAAACCAAGTAAGGTCAAGGTCACCATCGCACAAATAAAGTCATTCTCACCCAGATTGTTACTGTGGGTTTTTTGCCTCGTTTTTTAATTGGTTTATATTGGTAACAATGTAATTGTATTACTAGCCATCTTGGATCGGTGACAGTTAATATTGTCATGTTTTTACTGTCGTGTTAGGGTAATTTTCTTTCTAGCTTGTAATGGCAATGGTTTTTTTACCGTCTTGTAGTGGTAACGATGTGGTAAATCAGAATGGGACAGAAGAAAAGAAGGAGGTCAAGACAGAAAAGGAAGAACAGAAGAAAAAGTCCTCCAGTCGATCTAGAAGTAGGTCACACAGTCGTCATAGAAGTCGCTCTGCCGACCGTCGCCGACGCAGATCTAGGTCAAGGTGAGAAGACGAAGGTCAACAATACTATCTGACACTTAGAACAATACTGTCTCATATTAAATCATTTATGTTAGATTGGTGAAAATGTGGGACACCTTGCATAATCAATCTGTACAAGCAAGCGGTTTATAAAAAAGCATTAACTGCCCTAAATTATGTTATATCATATAACATAAGTTGAAATAACTTCATTCCTTATAATTTAATTTCAGTGTAGACAATGAGATAATTTTTCCTCCGGAAAAAGGCTTCAAATTTAGCATATTTTAAATGTAACGTCAAGTGGAGTAAGATGTTTTTGACATAACTCATTGTGGGACAGTTATACAAAATTAATGAAATCTTTAACCCAATCAAATGACGTGTTACAATTGAATTTAAATTATTAGTTAATGAAAATAATTGTTAAAAGAGCATAGAAAATTTGGTTGTATAAAAACCCCTTCATGAGTTGAAGCAATAGTTAAAGTCTGCCTGTGTAATCATTAATGATAAAAGATCTGAACAATAGAAGGGATGGAGTGTTAATCATCTTCGCTAGCCAAGAGTTTCTGATACGCTACTCTCCTCATGAACCCTTGGCATACGGTGAAGTCAAAAAACGGTATTGTTTTCCGTTACGTGATCTCGAATCTATCAGGTACGCACAGATTGCGTCATCGCCAGAAATAAAAGCACGTGTTTAAAAAAAATTAAATCAAAGTTTTTTCAAGAATAATTAAGAAGCAGTAATTGAGTTATGTTTATTTATTATTTATAGAACAAATCTGAAGCTTCAATATTGATTCTTAATTACATATTTAGAAGATATTGGATGACACCATACCTATTCATAGAATTGCATGTTATCTTACGGATGGTTTTTTACTTGCGTTTATCACTTCTGAGATTAAAGAGTCAAGAAGTAACCCGAACGCAAATATCGTCATCCACAAAAAACAGTCGCTGATTGGTCGACCAAGTGTATTGAATCCCAATCAGAACTCGGGAAAAAAATCCCAATTTCTATCAACACCATATGCCAAGGGTTCATGAGGAGAGTAAAGTATCAGAAACCCTTGGCTAGGGAAGATGAGTGTTAATAACCCTCTATACCTACAGTGTCAGACTCTCTCCAAATGACAGCAGGAAATTTCAGAGAATAGCTTTTATTTTGCAAACAGTATACTCTCCATTCAGGAGCAAGGAAATTTTAATTTTCTTGAGAAGATTTTATCATTATCAGCTGGTGTTTATAGAAAACCAGTGGTAAGCAAGCCAAGGACATTTTTTGGTGCAGATAAATGATTTCTAATCCAGATCAGCCAAAAGACTTTTCAGATAAAAAAAATGTAATTAAAATATCTCTACCAATGTACATGTATAACAGAAACTTGAAATGTAAGAATTAACTGAGTCAGTGTTGTGTTCCTCTTTTAGATCACGGCGTCGTTCCCCCGCCAGACGAAGGTCAAGGAGTCGGTCCTGGAACAGACGACGCAGTTCTCCGCGGCGATATAGACGACGTACACCCTCCCCACGCAGGAGGTCATCACCACGAAGACGAAGTATGTCACCACGACGCAGGAGTCCAGCAAAGCCGCGGCAATCACCTGAACGAAGTCCCAAGAAACGAGGGCAGAAGTCTAGGTCAGTCAGCCAATATTCTTTTTATTCTCCTCCATTTCAGACCTTGTTCATGTCGTGAACACTAAGTTCTCTCCCTTGATACTTGTAGATTTAGATGTGTCTGTTAGATTTTAGTTGAAGGTTTCTCACAATAGGGTCTGATTATAACTGACTTCTTATGTTGTACTGTATGAAATTAATACAGAAATATGACATCATCATGATCATTATGTGAAAGTTATAAACAAATGTAAATATTGAGAAATGTTTCTGATGGAATTGTAATGTTGTACTGTATGTGTACTGTATACAGCAAAACTCGTTTAGTACAAACACGGATATTGCAAATTTACGGATATAGCGAAGTCATCTTGGATCCCCAGCTATATAAATTTAATGAATTTCTTATATAGTTATAACGAATTACGGATATAACGAAGTAATTTCATAGGTCCCAGTGACTTCGTTATAACCAAGTTTTGCTGTATAATTGTCGATTCCTCATGTTGTACTGTACAACATTACTGAGCTATTTTAGTGACTTCTTTATAATGTTACTGATTGGTTTACAGTTCCCGATCCTCCAGTAGTTCCGGCAGCTCAAGGTCACCGTCGCCATCAAATACGAAGAAAGCAACCAAGGTACGGGAAGTTTACTTTTTCTTTATTACACATGGTTAACAATGACACACTCTTTGTCTTGAATATTTTCTTAGACGCCATTTCTTTTAACCATTGGTTTATGATAAAGTATAACCATGTCATGTTCAGCTTTAAACCAATGGTCCATGATTAACATTTTTAGTGAAGTGTCAAACTCCATCGGATTTAAGCAAACTTCCAAGATAAACATTTTAAGTGACTTATATGTAATTTTGTCTTATCCATATCAGTATATGGCATTAAGAAATCCAAAAGTTGTTCTCCAGCATTGACGATCACACAAAAATTTAATATTTTAATGAATTAACAAAAGAAAAATGTTAAATCAAATGATAGTACTGGTTAAATACTGTAGACATACTTTTTTCCGCGGGGTCATAATTCCGCAGAATTCTGTTTAATCCACGGGTAGAAAATTATGCACATTTTCTTGACTGTCACTATATGCATTACCTTTTTTAGCTCACCTGAGCTGAAAGCTAAAGTGAGCTTTTCTGATCACATTTTGTCCCGCGTCCGTCTGTCTGTCCGTCTGTAAACTTTTCACATTTTCGACTTCTTCTCAAGAAACGCTGGGCCAATTCCTTGGGTGAAGGGGATTCAAGTTTATTCAAATGAAGGGCCACGCCCTAATTCAAGGGGAGATAATTGGGAATTAATGAAAATTTGTTGACATATTTTAAAAATCTTCTTCTCAAGAACCACTGTGCCAGGAAAGATGAAACTTATGGGAAAACATCCTCAGGTAGTGTAGATTCAAGTTTGTTCAAATCATGACCCCAGGGGGTACGGCGGGGCCAAAATGACTGACCAAAGTTTTACATAGAAATATATAGGAAAATTCTTTAAAAATCTTTTTCCCAAGAATGACAAAGCCATAATTCATCATATTTATATGGAAGCATGCTCAGGTAGTGTAGATTCAAGTTTGTTCAAATCATGACCCCCAGGGGTAGGGCGGGGCCAAAATGGCCAACCAAAGTTTTTAAAGATATATATAGGAAAATTCTTTAAAAAAATCTTTTTCTAAAAAATAGCAAATCCATGATTGGTCATGGGACTACTTTTGGATTTAAACTTTACAATAAAAAGCCATTTTCTACTTTTTCCTACCCACAGTGCTCAGGTGAGCGATGTGGCCCATGGGCCTCTTGTATTAAGTATGCGTAAGTACAAATTTCCATGGATTATTTGTGAGCGCGTACATAGCATAATTTAATACCACGCAAAAAAAAATACTTCTACAGTAATTATAATTGAAAAATTCTCACAAATGGATATATATTTTTTTACCTTGATGTCTTTCCTAACCTCTTTGTAATGTCTGACAGGATGGAGAGAGGAGTGGATCAGAGAGTTCTCCAGATAAGGGGGGTGTACAGAAGAGGAGACAGTACAGAAAACACGACGTGGAGTCCAGCGGGTCGTCCTCATCTTCAGATAGCGAGGCCTCTCCAGGTGATACCTCATTACGTGTCCTAGATTTACATGTATCCATGTTTTCCATGTGAAGAGTTTGACACTAGGGCACGTCCAACTGACCACTAGTAAATGAGTGGTCCGATCATGTAAAATACTAGAAGATAGAGTAGTTGTGTTCATAAAATAACTGTTAAACATTTCAGACTTTCGAATTAATGATTTAAAAACTTTTGTTATAGTATGATTGTAAACTGCCATCTGATTCTTTAGTAATATGTCCCTGTACTTTAATTACATGTTCTTGTCCTCATACTTTATATTTTTTCCTCACTTTGATTTTCTAGAGAGAAAGAGACCAGACAGAGGTAGGAGTCCATTATCCCCCCGTGGACGAGATCGTAGATATTCCCCGGCGGGACGCAGGAGGTAGGTGTAGGGGTAGTGTCACACAAGTCAGAATAATCAGATAAATGTACTGGTGTCTGATGAAAAAAATCTTTAACCCTAAGGAGACCCTATATATATAATTTACATAAAAAATTTTACTTGTGAAAGAATAGATAAGTTTTAAAAACTATTAAAGCATTAATTGATGTTATATGTCCAAGTCTTTCTGTATGATATATTTATATGATAATGTCAGTATGTATATCTATATAATCATATCTCTGTATAGAGATATATGCCTATATGTATTGTATAACTGTTCCAGATACTCCCCTCCACCCAGCCGATTTAGTCCAGTCCGGTATAGACGACCTTCACCTCGCTATATATCACCACGGCGACCCAGAAGACGATCATCCCCTTATTACGACAATAGAAGGTAAGAATACCTAAAATATTGGTGTGAGGGTAAAAATATTTTAAATATTGGTGTGAGGGTAAAAATATATGAAATATTGGTGTGAGGGTGAGAATACCTTAAATATTGGTGTGAGGGTGAGAATACCTGAAATATTGATGAAAGGGTGAGAATACCTTGAATATTGGTGTGAGGGTGAGAAAATCTTAAATAATGATGAGATGATGAGAATGCCTTAAATATTAGTGTGAGGGTGAGAATGCCTTAAATATTAGTGTGAGGGTGAGAATGCCTTAAATATTAGTGTGAGCTTTTCTGGTTAAAGCGTGTCAGGCATTTATCTGTTGTAGCTTCCCATTTTCTATTCCTCTCGAAATCCACCAGGTTAATTTCAGCATGAATGTACTCAGAATTGATATATTTTTTATTTCAATTCTCCCAATGAGGATAAACAGTTCACTGTTTGTAATTTTGTTTCTCTGATTCCACTGTTCTCTTTATTTCCAGGAGCCCGTTCCGGAGAGATGGTTATTCCCGGGGGTACTCCCCTCCCCAGCGCTGGGGATCACCATCCAGACGCCAAAAGTCCCCTCCCAGAAACCTGTCCCCACGACGCAGGATGGATTCGCACGATTCTCCTCCCTACAGACGACGTATGGACTCGGAGGGGTCACCCCCTAGAGGGTCGCCTCCAAGACGACGGGAGCCTGGTGGGTCATCAAGAAGAGATTCAAGGTCACCTGAAGGTTGGCGTGGTGCCAGAGAGGATTCACAACAGAGAAGGGAGCCCTTGTCAAGTAAATCTGATGTCAGACAACGTAAAGGTCGTGAGAGGTCACCAGAAGTCAGGAAGGGTCGTGAGAGGTCATCTGAGGTCAGGAAGGGTCGTGAGAGGTCACCTGAGGTCAGGAGAAGGTCACCTGCCAAGGAGAGAAAGGAGAGTGAAAGTTCCTCTTCAGAGTCGGAATCTGAATCTAGTGAAGCGTCATCTCCAAAACAGAAAAGAGTGAAGGAGCAGACCTCGGAGAGAAAACAGGTGGACAGGCAGAAACCAGAACCAGCCAGAAAACGTAAACAGTCTCCAGTCAGCAGGAAGGAGCGAGTCAAGAAACAACCAGAGGAAAGTGAAGATTCTGACTCGGAGTCCGGAACACCGTCACCGCCTCCAAGGAAACAACAGAGGGAAGGTGCTCAGTTAAAATCTCGCGAACAACGTGAAGATCCGGGAATGCGTGACAGGGAAAGAGAAGCCGAGAGATCTGTAGGAAGCTCAAAGAGAGAAACTCGACCATCCCCTGAACCAAGGAAAAAACTTCCCCCGAGAGATGAATCAGATGACAGCGAAAGTGAGAGTTCTGACTCCAGCGTACCTGAAAGAAGACCATCCCCACCCCCAAAGGATCGGGAAGGGTCATCACGTAGGAGGTCATCCCCACCCCCTAAGGAACGTAGAAGGTCAGCCCCACCCCCCAGGGAAAGGGACGAGTCGTCACGCAGGAGGTCTTCTCCACCAATGGGCCGTGGGCGCTCACCTGTTGACCGACCCACACAGAGGGAAACATCAAGACGTGAGAGGTCACCAGTCTCCCGTTCAATGAGGAGATCCCCCTCAGAAGAAAACCGATGGAAGAGGTCCAGACGACCCTCTCCTTCCCCTGTCAGGGACAGGGAATCTCTGTCACCTCCCGCCAGGCGGTCCAGATCACCACAAGTCAGACGAAAAATGTCGCGCTCCCCAGAGGCCTGAGGGTCCAGGTCCCCACCACCTCCAGAGAGGACATATTCCCCCCGAGGCAAACGGAACCGAGGATTTAGTGGATCAGAGACTTACCCTCAATCCAAGAGATCCCGGGATTATAGCGCTGAGGTCAGAGGTGAGAGTTCAGAGTTCAGAGGTCGTGGTAAAGAGGAGCAGAGTATGTACGAGCGTCGAGTGATGGGTGGACGATGGGAGGAGGATGACGTGCGGGGGGATAAAAGGGGAACCCCCTATATGGAGGAAGAGGAGGGGTACAAGAGGGTGGTTATGGTGAAGCCTCGAGAGGACAGGAAGGAAGAGGAGCTAGGAGAGGCCAAGCAAAGGGGAAAAACAGAGAAAATGGAGGCTTCTGGGAGTGAATCCGAGGTAATGGGGAATTAATTATTATTCATTTTTGTGTCAACAGTAGATATTTGTACATAATTTTTTATTCTAAATGTCCCTGCATTTATATTATTTAAAATGTCCCTTCATGTATAAGGTTAATTCATTATGTTAAATTTCTTTGAGTGAGAAGTAAAAATAATTCAGCATAATTCTTACCATAAGAAAGATTGATCTTTGTGTCTACATTAATGATGTGAATTTTCCTGTTAAGGAAGCTCACTGTAAGATGAATATATTTTTCAATTGTTAATTACACAGGAATCTCAAACATCTAAGAAGAAAAAGAAGAAGGAAAAGAAAAAGCACAAGAAACACAAAAAGCACAAGAAACACAAACACAAAAAGAACAACCCGAAGGGGGCTGAGGGAGAGGTGAGTTATATAGATTGTCAGGAAGGTGGGCTTCAGGGTGGGATGTTAGAGTTGGGTTTCACATATTGTCAAGG
>PRKT01000829.1:0-28280 GCA_003671525.1 Saccostrea glomerata | reverse complement strand
GGGGGGGGGGGGGGGGGGGTTAGGGTGTGATTTTAGAGGTGGGTTTTATAGATTGTTAGGGAGGGGGGCGTTTCAGGTGTGATTTTAGAGGTGGCTTTTAGAGATTTTCAGGGAGGGGGTGTGGCGTTTAGGGTGTGATTTTAGAGGTGGCTTTTACAGATTTATTGTTGAGATGGGGACTTGGTATCTGATCGGCCATATTTAAAGGGAAAAACCTGACAAATTACAGTCATTGGGAATACAAGGCACCAAAAAAACAACCTCTATACTTGTAAGTGGGCCTGAATGAGTTGATTGTAAATCGTGTTTCTTTATCCACAGGACTCAGACAGCCAAGAAGATCTCGAGGCCCTGGAGAAACGGTTAAGAGAGAGGGCACTGCAGTCAATCCAATCTAAAGAGGAAGTGGAGCGTGAACGACAACTCCGAGAAAAGGCGCTACAATCGATGAAACGTCGCAGTGGGCCAGACAGCAGTGATGAAGACTCAGACTGAAGTGATGTCACCATGTGATGTCATAATAGAAAGTGATGCCATAATGTACAGTGATGTCACATTGTATAGTGATGTCACTATGGAAAGTGATGTCACAATGAGAAGTTATAAATGTAGGGTGGAATCCCAGGATGAAATAAAGTCAAATTCCCAGTGAATGGGGAAATCCTATGACTGTAAAGGAATAATTGAATTTCTTGCATCATAAAATCATGATAACATGTGTTAATTTTTTTTCTTGTTATGAAATGTGACATTGACTTTGAGGGGATTAACCACAATTGAGTTATACATTATTACTGATAATTTCTTTTATTAATATTTAAACAATATTGCAGACTTGATCAGTGATTTAAGAATCCATTTAGAGTCATTTTGCTTGTGTCTGTTCATTCTTATTTTATCATGAGAAAGATTTGTCATTCTGCTGTAAGCATCGTGTTTGGTCTATTATGAAAAGCTGTAGATATTTTGTGATTTTTAGCTGATAATTTTGTTAACTATAATGTGTGAGAGTGGAGAAGTGGTTTTCATTTTGTAGACTTGTATTGCTTAAATCTTAAAAATAAACATGAAGATACACCTCTTGGAATTATTTTAATTCTGGCGAATAATTCATCTATTCATTTGTTTAAACTGATATATATATTTTTTTTGTATAGGAAAGATTTTATCAGAGGAAACAAATGAATTGGTCATGAGTGATTATTGTAAATAGGACATAATTTGTCTAAGGTTTTCTTTCTACTTAAAATGCAAGGCTCTTGATTCCTTCCCCTGATCTACAGTATGATTGTTCCACTTGTTCAATGCTGATAAAATGATCTCGATATTCATCTGTATATTAGTCACTCTACGAGGCGTGATCTATGATTATTCCACGTCCTCAATGTTAATGCAATGATCTTGATATTCATTTGTTTCTTTATCTATGCAGGGTGATCAAAAAGTTCTCTAACTAATTGAATAACTTCCTTAAAATTATAAATTACAGGGGGTCCAGTGTTGAAATTTTATAACGTAGTTCTGTCCAATTACAGTCTTTCTGCCCATGCGCGAATCACATGATGTAGGCTGTCACTTGACATGCTCTGCAGCATTATGTCGTTGAAGCTAAATAATTTTCTGATTCTTGTTTTTCTTATCATGCGAGTTATTTTTTATAACAAAAACAGTCCCTTTATCAGAAATATCCAAATCTTGACAATATGGTGTGGTTGGAAAAGGATATCCTTTTCCTGAATGAGCGTGGACAAATCCTATGTCTTGTTGGAGCGTCGTTTAATCAAAGTTGATATTATGAATACCTTTTTATGTCTGGATAATAATTGAGGGATTTAATAAATGATATTGTTAAGATATTTAACTACTAGTATATCTCAAACTGCAAGTTGTCAATCTTTCAAATCAGATTGTTAAACAAGGGACAAATCTCTTCCCCGTCTTGCTTTCACTGGGCAATATAACACACTTGATATTTAAACATCTCCCTTTCGCCATTCCTTCATTTAAACAAACGATGAAGTTAATGACTAAACATCTGGCAATACGCAAGTTTCGAGATTATCTCCCTTGTATGCGCTCTTTCGTTGAGGAGGGGAGTTAGGTTGCCGCGTAAACAAACAGGTGGGACAGATATTTATTATTGGATATATCGCATCATCGATATACTGGTTTATCGATACTATATAATTGTAAGGATGTACTGTTCAACTCAAGAACAACCGAATTATAGTAAAGGTGTCATTTTTCAAAGCAAAAAATTCGGAACAAAAAAGAAAATTCAGTGGATGTGAGACTTTTCAGACGAGGAAAGAGATATATGGACCTCTAATAAATACGGTAAACATGAGGCTGATCATTACATGTCGGCAATCTAAATGACACATTGATTTTTTTACCTTATTATAACTTAAAAAAAAAACCACTAACTTTTTAGGGAATGTTTGTACAATCAAAAAAATCTTTTACTTTTATGAAGACCACGACGTTTATTTCGTTTCGAAGTACCCGATAATTGAAAGTAGATTTATAAATATACACAGTTGAGCTTGACCAAATCATAAAATGCATCACTGATTAACATCTTTATCTTTCTATAACATTAAATAAATTTTAAAAGCCATAGACATCGTTCATTTATTTATGCACGTTTGTATACATAAGCAAAGTGTCCCACCTCAATGCTGAAATGGATACTTTTTGCGCCTTTATTGCAGGAGAGTTACAATCTCGAAACTGGCGTATTCTTTTGTCTTCATAACCCGTTTGCAAACAATCATATTCTCTTGCAAAGTTGTTTCCGAAATATACACTTAACTTTATAGCATTTATTGCTAGAGTGCGACTGAGTCAATTATATTTTGTCACAAGCTTACGTGATCCACATATTCACGTCATTTTCACATTGTGACGTCACAAAGAAGGAGCAAAACATATCAATACACATTCTATTTATAGAACAGGTTTATGACCTGGGCCAAATTTCATTCTGATCTGAATTGTGGTTTTGTAGATGTGAAAGGTAGCTCGCGAACTTTTGATCACACCTCGTATATATATCGTTGCTTTTTCAGCAATGTTGGGAAAAATAGACAAGAACGGGAAAATAAACTTGGTAAAATAAAAACCAAAACGCCAAATTGCCCATAAAGCATATCCTAAAATAAATCAAATAGTAAAATGTGAAGAAAAAGTCCAAACTGACAGTGAAGTATACAGTATCCAAAACAAAAACTTACTGATAGTAAAATGTGAAGGAAAAACTTCAGATTGATAGTAAAGTGAGAAGCAAAACCCAAAATGACGTGTAAATATGGACGAAAGTTAAAACTGACAGAAAAATGTTGACCAAAAGTCTACATTGAAGGTAAAATGTGAATCAAAAGTCAAAACTAAAAAATAAAGTATATCCGCAAAAATAAAAAAATCAAACTGATAGTTAAAGTGAAGAGCAAAAGTCCAAATTGATGGTGCGAAGTTGACGGCAATGTGTGCATGTTTCCAAACTCACTATAAACTGTAAATTCCAAAATGACAGCAAGTCTTACCTTTCTATATATTATAACTTGCAAAATTATTTACAATTTGTTAAAATATTCTGATTGTACAAAGTACTCTGAAGTTTATATAAGACAAATGCTTTAGTTTCTCATGTAGAATTTGGAGATTAGATCTTCCAACAATATTTTGGAATTTCCATGGGTACCACTTGCGCTCCCATTTCTAGCAAGCCTTTTTTTGAATTGATACAAAGTAGGATTTATTCAAAAGCATCATGGACAAAACGCCCATGGGCAACATCACTCACCTGATCACTGTACTATTATTCGAGCAAACCTGATTACTTAAATCGACACTTTTAAAGATTTCTGTATATTTTTTTTGACGAATTATGACCTCTTTATTCCATTTTTTACCGTTTTAGTCTATGCCCCTCCCCTCCCGACCGTGATGATTGGAACATCACAACTATGTAAAACTTTGATCGTCCCTTGTGGCCCCGCCCTAACCCTTGGGGCCATGATTTCAACAAACTTGAATCTACACTACCCGTGAATGTTTTCCTATAAGTTTCATCTTTCGTGGCATAGTGATTCTTGACACTAAGATTTTTGAAGCATGTCACCAAATTTTCACTAATTCTCAAGTATCTCCCTTTGAATTGGCGTGGCCTTTCATTTGAACAAACTGTCTAACTACCCAAGGATGCTTTGTGGTATGTTTGATTAAAATTGGGGAAGAAAAGGATCTGGAGAAGAAGTCGAAAATGTAAAAAGCTCACAGACGGACAGAGAGACGGACTTCAGAAAAAATGTGTTAAGAAAAGCCCACTTGAGCTTTCAGCCCAGGTGAGGAAAAGAATGCACTTGTTGTGACATTCAACTCGACCTTCATACATCGACGACGTACGTATTATCAGTTAACAATCAATGCGTCCATTCATATCTCGACATGATAAAGCCTAGTGAGCTAAGATAAAAGATACCACAGAGTCTGACAAATCTGTTGCATATTTAATTAATAAATTTACTAAATATCTTACTTCAGGTTCATAATATTTTACTAGAAAATACATCAATAATAGCATACTTAACAGCAAAGCAAAATGAAAAACATGATGACTTCATATATATTATTATAACAGTAACTTGATCCGAAGGGTCGTATCACGTCCAGTTGACAGGCGCGGATCATCAGATCTAACGAGACGCGAAGCGTCGAGTTTGATCTGATGATCCGCGCCTGTCAACGAGACGTGATGCGGCTCTTCGGATCAAGTTACTGATATAATGATAAATTTATTATATACCCCCTCATAACTAGCAAAATATAGCAAAAGAAAACTTTAGAGATCAATTGCATAACATTTATCCATAAAACAAAGCATAATAACAAGGGACTTTTTAACGTGCAAGAAAAATAACGTCATATTTCTGCGTACTACGTCATCAGTTTCAGAGAGTGGTGATATGGATTCAGAAAACAACATGTTGGTGATCCGGAAAATCGGATCACGACGTCACGTGATAGCGTAAATTCAACAGTAAAATTGGGTGATACACATTAGGTATATAATAAAACTTTTTAATCGTCAGCTTACCTAATTCATGAATCATCATATCCCTACCACCTGTTGATTGAACATTTGAAAAGTTTAAATATCGTTAATAATTGAGATATGATCTGGTCGGCAGGGGATGCTCACTCCTCCATGGCACCTGATCCCACCTCTGATGTTTCGGAGGTCCGTGTTTGCTCTGCTCTTATTTTGTATATTTGTTTAATGGACGTTGAGATTGAATACTGTTCGTTATTTCCATATCCTTCTCTGAATCTACAGAACTGCCATCTTCAGTGAGAATGCTCCCTTATTTCTTAAACTAAAGGCTTTCTTAAAGATTTTTCCCTATTATTTACTTTGACTCATATTGTGGCCATGCAATATTCTATCCCTGGGTGTCACGCTTTGAAGAAATTTTATTCTACATACCAACATGACAAATGGAACACTCTGATTGCTTATTGTAAACCCACCCTTTCTACTTTAATCTACACTACACTTTAGATGCTTCCCATAAGTTTCATCTTTCCCGGCCCAGAGGTTCTTGAGAAGAAAATTTTAAAAAAGAGAAAAATAAATTTGACTAATTTGTAATGCTCTCATTCTGAAGAAGGTATCCTTTATTAGAACAACCTTGAAACCCCTTTATCTAAGAATACTAGTACTTTGTAGCATTCTTGGTTTACATTGGTCTAGTATTTCTGTGAAAAGTTCACAGATGAATAGACTTGCAGGCAGACAGCAGTTCGACGGTGGAAAATTGTGATAAAAATAACTCACTTTTGCCTTTGGCTAAAGCTAGCTCAAAATACAAGAATATATTTAATAAAGGCATGAAAACAAAAAACGTATTGCCATATAACATAATATGTACAAACATTTAATATTATTAAAACAACAACACAAATTGATTCATTTTTCAACTTAATATCAATATAGCACTATTATTGCTGAATAATTTGCATCAGTGTTCATTATCATATAACTGTTATTACAGTCATACGTCATCATCGATGAAACAATCGCCTTTTTAACGAAAAGCCAATGTTATATCTCTGTACAAATGACAAAAAAATCTATGAGAAAAAAAATTCAAACAATAAACTGAACAATAAAAGTAAAATTTCAAATAAATATATTTTTTTCACAGAATGATCTTAACATCCGATTTGTATCATGTTTATTAAAATGTTATCCAACAGTGCAACTTTTAGATTCTTTAATCTGGTTGTTTGATAAAATTATCATTGTTTAAAATTTTGAGTAGAGTTTGCTCTTAATATTAGGACTTGGTCCATGATTGATGAAAAAAAAACCTTTGACTTTTCTCAAACTTTGCACACTAAGGACTTAACACATCAGCAACTGATATATATCACGTGTTAAATCCCTTTCTATTCTCTCAAAATCGACTTCGTCTTTGAATTCTTAAAAGTAGTATGTACATTATATACCACTGAAACGACAACAAAACTGATTCAGTTTTATTTTGTTTGTTCAACACCCTATCATAACAACAATATTACACTGTATTACGTAATAATTGCACCAGTGTTCATTATCATAAAACTGAAAGTAGTCATCATCTATGGAACAATCACTTTAGTTAAAAAAAACAATATATCTCTATACAACTGGCAAAATATCTATGTGACAAAATTTCAAGACAAACAAGAGGCCCATGGGCCACATCGCTCACCTGAGGAGCTTTGACCATTCTGTTCTTTACCAGATTTCACCCTTGTTATACATAATGCATTCCCAACCTACCCCACTGATCATAATTTAGACATTTTGAAATCTACACTACCCCATGATCCTTCCATGGACACATATGTTTCAGCATTTTTGGCCCAGTGGTTCCTGAGAAGAAGATTTTTAAAGATTTTTCCTATATATTTCTATGTAAAACTTTGATTCCCTATAATGGCCCCGCCTTTCCCCGGGGGTCATGATTCCTACAATTTAGAATTTACACTACCCCAGAATGCTTCCACATAATCTTCACTTTTTCTGGCCCAGTGGTTCTTGAGGAGAAGATTTTTAAAGATTTTTCCTATATATTTCTATATAAAACTTTGATTCCCCATTGTGGCCCCGCCCTTCCCCCGGGGGTCATGATTTGAACAATTTAGAATTTACACTATACAAGGATGCTTCCACATAAGTTTCAGTTTTTATGGCCCAGTGGTTCTTGAGAAGAAGATTTTCAAAGAATTTTCATATATATTTCTATGTAAAACTTTGATTCCCCATTGTGGCCCCGCCCTTCCCCCTAGGGTCATGATTTGAACAATTTAGAATCTACATTATCCCAGGATGCTTCCAAATAAGTTTCAGCTTTACTGGCCCAGTGGTTCTTGAGAAGAAGATTTTTTAATGACCCCACCCTATTTTTGTCTTTTCCTGATTATCTCCCCTTGCGAGGGGATATGTCCCTTCATTTTAACAATTTAAATTTCCCTTTACCTAAGGATGCTTTGTACCATGCTTGGTTAAAATTGGCCCAGTGGTTCTTGAGAAGAAGTCGAAAATGTGAAAAGTTTACAGACGGACAGACAGACGGACAGACGGACGGACGACGGACAAAATGTGATCAGAAAAGCTCACTTGAGCCTTCCGCTCAGGTGAGCTAAAAACTACAAAAAGAATTTCATATTAACATATCTCTTCACAAAATGAAAATAAAACGGTTTTCATTATGTATATGTGAATGTTTTCCTACGTAAGCTTATTGTATTCTATTCTTAATTTAATGATTTTAATAATAAATAAGCTATCATGTCCAAACTTTAGAGAAAAGTCTGATCTTAATTCTAAGATTGGTCAAGGTTGATTGATAAATAAAACAAAACACTAACGTCTTTGCACATCAGCAACTGATACATATCACGTGTTAAAAACACTTTCTATTCTCTCAAAATCGACTTCGTCTTTGAAATCTTTGATTGCAGCAAGGAGCTTTTTCACACTAGCTCGTCCTCCCTCCTTCCTTTTCCACTCACAAAGTATTTGGAACACCTGTATCTTCACACCATGATTCTGGTAATCAATCCTTATTTGTTGGATTGTAGCGTTGTCTAGGCCAAGGGCAATCCCTATTCGGAAAATGGTCCCAATTTGTCCACTGACTGTCATCAGTTCTTTATCTGTGGTCGTCGTTCTAAAGAATTAACTGAAAAGAGTTTTTTAGTTCAAAATAAACAGTAACTATAAGTCTAAATATTAACTTCATTGCCTTTTTACCAAGAGAAACTGGTGCATTATCTCCTTAAAATATAGATCTGATCATAACTGTAGTATGTGATCGTGATGGCATATGTTAAGAAACAATATACACGTAGTTTTATAATCACCTGTCAAAACCATGATGTAATGGAAAATGCATGTAGTATTTTAATCATCTGTTACAACTGCAGTTGGCTTTTATACATGTAAATTCATATTTTCCTACTTTTAGAATTGTGAGCTTCATTTAAAAATCAAATATCCAGGAGTCAAGATCACATTAAAACCATGCAGCAGAAGCACAGAACACAATATTGATTTGTTTAAGTATAGCAATACTAGTATTTTTTAACATAACATCAGAAAATAAATAGTAATTTAGTTACCTTTCGTACTATTTGTCTCTAAAAAAAACTACAATACACTGGGCACTTCCAAACATTAAATCATAGAAAATTTATGTACTCTAGCAAAATAAGACTAAAAATGTGAAAAAAAATATTTTTAAAAATATACAAATAGAATCCTAGAAAAACTGACATACTTTTTATGTTCCCTAAAGGTCAAAATTTAATGTTATCAATGTAATTGAATATGAGAAAAAGAAGTGATTGATTTTCTTGAAAAACCAATGAATATCCTCAATGCAATTTTGAGTACATGGAGTAAAATTCTGCAAATTTTTTTTGACATTATATATAGGTTTTAGTCTAAAAAAACACGTACATTTACAGTTTTTGAAGAAACTCGTGTCTCTCACAATGCAGAATACTGTTCCTACATAATTTGTCTCTATGTGATAAAATTATATTTAAAATTCTACAAAATTATCAACAATCAATAATTAAAACAAAAATATTAATTTATAAAGTGGACTTCATAGAAACACTTTTTTTTATACACCCCTACCCTAAATATCGATGAACTAGGGACATTTGTTTAATCAAGGCAACACACTGGGAAAGGGATCATTCAGACACAAGAAAAAATTTCATGAACAGCTGGACAGAAGATTCGATGGGAAAGTCTTTACATCAAGTGCTACAGCAAATCAAAACATGATTTAGAAAATAAAACAGTTCTTAAGGTAGGATTCTTCTCTGGTTTCTGACTAGATGAAACATGCATTCAAAGTATATTTGCTTATATGTCTTATATATTGAGGTGTAAGGAATTTAAAAGACCATATTTTTCTTTCCTCGTCAGAAATGTACAACTTTAAATAAAAATGGTAAACTGTTTTTGAAAACTAGCAGGGACTATATTTTGGCAGAATGGTGGCGTATGAAAATATCTTCTTTTCTGCCTCTCAAAATTATCATAAAACAATGAATTTAGCTATCATTTTTACACAATCGAAGACTTGCAGAAATTTTCAAATGTTAGTTAAATTAATAATGAGGGACTGAACTTCCAAAATATATCAAACAAATATGATTTTTCGAACAAACTATAACTTTGTTACCTTTTAAACGCATCCTATCAAAGAGCAGATTTGAGCCAAAAATCCATTAAAAGTATTTTTTCTCTCTTTTTAAACGATCAAAACTTTTTTTGTATCATTTTGTACATTTATAAGACTACTTTATTATATGTGAAAATAAGAAAAAGTTAAATATAGGAAGCATATGAAAATAAATAATATATCCTTAAACATTAAGAAAAACAGAGAAAATTCGGATTAGGCAATATCCAGTTAAGTAAAATTATTTATATAAATTTGGTAATATCATGCTATAGACCCGATATAGTAATATGTTTTTATACAAAAAGAACAATCATTAACCTTTTGAAATAGAAGTAGGTATCACATGATTGGCAACAGTATTTTTTTTTCATTCTTAATGTCAAGGAAAAAGATAATGACCTTGACCTGGCCTTGCCTATAATATAAATCGGTCAAATTTCACTGATACTATAACTTACTGATATTGTCTTCTTGATTCTGTGAAAATTTCATTAATTTTTAAATATTAGAAATATGAGAAGAATCCTACCTTAATGGAGTTTTATGAAAAGACTTACTTGTACAATTTAAATAGAGACAAACTCCGATCACCAAAATCACTAAAATGTAAAAGTCAGATGTCAAATGTAAAAGTAAGTCTCTTTATAAAACTCCTATACAAGTGTTTTGATTAAATAGAAGTGACAATGGACAAAAATTTAACGTACCTGGACTTCCATCCTTGTCAAGATTCTCCTGTTGCTGATCCTGTAAAATAAATAGATCATATTTATTTATTACTTAACACACAACGTGTTTTGTTATTTCTTTCGTATTTATTTTAAATTTTAATATTCTGTAATTTTAACCCTATTGGAGTTTTATGAACAGACTTACTCTTACATTCGACAGCTGACTTTTACATTTTAGTATATGGAGTTTGTATGTGTTTAAAATGTAAAAGTCAGTTGTCAACTGTAAACTTAAGTCTCTTCGTAAAACTCCATTTTACAATACCCGTTTCCAATATTTTGTGATGTCTTTGACTTGTTGCATATTTGTTTTTAATTCTTGAACATCTGACACAACTGTCTTCAACAGTTCATGTTGTTCATGTTGGTCCTTGGCAAACTTTTCTATGATAGCTTTTATTCCATCTTCCCCTTCTTCTTTTAAAAGCAGTTTCTGAACGCCTTTAAGACTATCTATGTACTTTTTCCCAGTGAAGGCTTCTAGTCTTTGGCAGACATCTGACATCATCGACCAGGTGTCATCAAATTCTTTCTGAGGGGTTGAGGCTGAACTAACATGTGCGGTCAAACTGTTTCGGATTAACCTAATTCTCTCGATGTCATCACCCAGTGATATCTCTCCCGCTGCAGGCATGTTGTTATCTCCCCATTTTCCTTTTGTTGGTTTAGGAATCGTTGAACAAATGTTTCTTATAAGTGTGTATAATAAAGAAATGTCAAAATTCTTATATCCCGAATGTTTAGCATCTAGCAAAATATGTTCCTGTTCTGGTCGCAATCTTTTATAAACTGAGGTGGCCTTAGCTTTGCTTTCAATATCAGATGGAGGCACTTCCATCTCTAGTATATCTCTGTATGCTTGATTTAACACATCGTTTGTTGCCATTCCAAGTTTTGCGAATCTAGATCGGCCCCCAAGGTCTTGTCCACTAGAGGCGACTGGAGTGCTTACAGTGCTCACTGGTATCTGTAAAACATTCCATTTTTATTCACCAAATTCGATCAAATCAAATAAGTTAAAGTTTGATGCATAGCTTTTAAAGGTATATTAAAAATATTTTCTGTTCATGATTTAATTCAGTGAGAGTCATATATATATCGAGTCAAATAAATTACTCAGGCTTCATAGACAGTATACGGTATACTTTGTTTTCATAAAAAACAAAATTCTGGTTGGCACAATAAGAAAAAAGTATTACCTAACAATTCTCCACAGTTTTATATACTTTGTCTTCATAATTGTCCACGTACAGTGTGTTAGAAGGTCTGGTCTCCGAAGATTACATAAATATTGTCAATAAGAACCTCGACCTTTTTATATCAACTTCAGTATACTTATTTGTAGAAGGCCAATGATATTGATGATGACCAATAACGTCATATCAAAATTTATTTAAGAGGATGGATGTAATTTGATATTTTATTAAACTTATACTTTCAGGAATTGACACCCTTTATATTGATTAAACATTAAACATTTTTTAATTTTTTTTTCTCCTTTTACATTAGGGAACCTGTTCGTGAAATTTGAAATAGTTCAATTTTTTTTTATTATGAAGACAATAAAAGTCGAGCCTTCAAAATGTGTATCTAATGTTATATAATGCTTTTCTATTACTGAAAAAAAATAATTGAGTGTCATCTTTTTTCATCATTTTGCTATTTATCATTTATTGTTTTATCATTTGTAATTATTGACTGTTTTGTAATATACCTGTTTCCAATACTTCGTGATGTCTCTGGTGTTAACAATATGGATATTCTCTTCTTTACAGGAAGGACACTGAAAAGTTGCTCGAGAAAACTCTGATTCACTGAGGACAGCACTCTTTCTGCTGTCACAAAATCCAGCAGGTTTACATTTGAACGCGACGTGGAATTCAGAGTTTTCCTGGAATGTGTTAGAAAGGTCATGTAACACACTCTCAATTCTTTCTCTTATTTTGTGGCATATAGAAACATCAACTTCTCCTTCTACAACGAACACCTGCAACTGAATTTCCGTCTGGGTCATTCCCATCAGAATGTTATGGTGGCGGTCCTGAAACATAAACTTCGCAGCAGTCTGGTATATGCATCCTCGGTCTTCAAAGGAAAACATCTTTGAAGTATTTTGCATGCAAGTTGCTACAAGGCGATGAAATATTCCAGCTGGAAGAACATCAAACGTGTAGCAGAGGATGGAGGAGGCGGGGTGTGATGAAAACGCATTAATAGGAAATGCTTTTTTGTTCATACAGGGAACGTACCAATTTTTGTCATCCACTTTAGCCAACAGCCCAAGCTTCTCCATGTACAGCATGATCTCATCTTTGTGTTCAAGGTATTCATTATTGTTCATTTTCCAAATCCTGCATAGCAAAATGTCACTCAATTCTCCAGTGTCATCGAATTGGTCCCACTCTGATGTTAACTCACGTAAATCTTCCTTTGCATGGTTTTTATCAGTAATTATGTTTTTGAACGCATCTGCAAACCACTGAACATCTAGAATGATTACTTCTCTCAGGAATTCTTGACAGAAATATAAGATTTCTCTGATATCATGGAAAAACTGCAGCATGGTATTAATATCTTCAACTCTCTCCAACTTAATATCCTGTGGCAATGCTTCATTGAAAGCCAAAAGTATTCTTTTATTGATTATTTTGAGGTATTTCTTCTCCTGGAAGAAGTTTTCAAACATTGCCCAGGAATGTGGAAGCATTTCACCCCAGTGCTTGCACAGCATGCCAACAACGCTGGACTGGAGGTATTTCTTAGTCATTAAGGAATAGCACAAGTAAGATGGTTTCATTATTATTTAAAAATGGCACTCCTACTAAGTACTAACATTTCCTTCCCCTCCCCCATTTTCTGCACATGTTTTGTAATACAGTACAAGCCGTTTATTATAATAGCTTATTTGTCAGGCCAAAACTTTATAATAACCGACTATGATATTAACCATGGACAGCTGAAATTCATCCAGGACGTCTGACATTACCATGAAGTAACATGCCTGTCGTTTTTACATTGTCTTATTATTGCATGTCTTGTGAATAAGTGTTATGTTACTTGCCATGTCATATTTGTAGGTTTATTTGAAATAAAAGTTAATAAAATATAATATTGCATTATATACTTACTGTTTTAACATTTTGTATCAATAAATTCGCATTCATGAAGCTAAATTATCTCCGAATTCAATCCTCTGGTTGCCTTGGCATCCATCTTGTTTATTTTCATTTTGATCTACTTTCATTTTCAACGAAATGATTAATTCATTCTACCAATGTTTCCATTTATTTTAAAGGTTGTACATCTGATAAAAAATGCAACGAAAGAGATTGTGTATATTCAAATGGTTTATTTCTTTTATTCATCAAAAGTACATGTATTAAAAAAGTACAAACATAACACTGAAACTTTCAGCATGAAGCAACATACTTACCAACAGGAATATATTTACGGTATCAAAATAATTTAAGAACAGTGCATGCAATAAAATAAATTCTTTTATTCATTTTATTTCTTTAACCAAAGTACACAAAACACTCAACACAAAGAAGATTTCAATTTAACCTTTAATCTGTTCTTGGATATCAAGCTCACGGTGGATTGAGAAATTCCTAGACGCCTCGCTATTTCTGACTGTGATGTTTTCTGGTCGAGAAGTTTCACTATGTCGTACTTTTGGGCAAGGGACATGTCGTTTCTTTTCCTTTTGTTGGCCATTGTTGGAATTATGCACTGCACTACACTTTAGAAAAGCACAAATTTATTCACATGGAAAACACAGACACAAATCACTGCACGTACACAAAAAATATAAAAGCACTAATCACAATTAAAAGCACTGATCACAAAAAATTAAATACACAGCACTACATGTGTAAAAAAAAAATGACGACACTCTTTTAGGAAGTGTCGATAGAAGATTTTCACAGAATAAAATAAGCACTAAATCATAATTTGGGAGAATGCTCCACGAAGCTTGTGCTCCACGAAGCAACTGATGAAATGGGACAGTTTGTGAGCGTATTTATTGGCAAGTGAACATATCCAAGCTGAGTGTCAGGGGAAAAAATCATCTCAGACACAAGCCCAAATATTTTTTTTTCCTTGCATCCACGCAGCTTGCGTAAATTTACACTTCATGGGTGTCGTATAATTAACATTAATTGATACACTGACGAGCATGTAAATCAAAGCGGCTTGGACAGGCTGGTTAATGAGTTAATTTTACATCACTTCTTAATTAATCGGACAGTTTAATAAATGTGATTAAATATGAACATTGATCAGCCAACAAGCGTAAGATAGCTTGGGTTAATTGACAATTAATTAAATTTAGAATCAACACATCTGGTACATGTAAAACACATTTATTTATTATCGATGTACAATTCAACATAAACAAAAAGGAAAATGATTGAGAATGGTTTCCTGTTGTTGTGTAATGAAATAAACAAACTTCGATTCATCGCTCAGGTAGGATCGCTGGAGTGTGACTAATCCCCCTCAGTCAAGCCATTGTGTATAGATAAGCGACATTGCATGGGCCACAGGTGTTGACAGGTGTTATCTTTTGTTTTGTTAATCGTCTCCAGAGTGAAAAAGGTGTGAAAAAAATATTACGGACGAAATTTTTCTATGCCAAGATGTCCCTGCAAAGACTTGGTTTTTGTTTCCAAAGTCTTCCAAACCTCACGGAAAACGTCCGCTTTTTCCTAGAAAAATGACATTTTTTGAAAGTAGATAAAGAAGTCATACGATTAACAATGAAAAAGCCATTAAGATCCTTACTTCTTGCACATGTTTAACTATAAAGATAATATAGTGAAAGAAAGTAAATAAAACTTAATGTTCTATGGACAAGCTTGAGAAATGACACCCCTTCTCGTTTTCTTATTTCTGGAATCCAATGACTTTTTTTTACTTAAAAATATGTTATCAATGCTAGATTTACTTTTCTAGCAACAATACTGAAAATCACATAACTCCATCTCTGTTCTTTGGTTTTAAAACTCATGATAAAATTGAAAAATCCATGTTTTAATTTGTCAAATAAATTGTAGAAGACAGGAAATATTTTTTTATAAGTTAATGACCTTGAGTTTGTATCTGGGACTTGTTTTAATGTCTTATATTTGAAAATAAATTCTTTACCAATTTTTTTGTGACGGATAAACATCTAACATCCTTTTGACAGAATGTAATTACCAAAAAATATTTTTTTAAATTGTGAATTGAATTTTCTTATATGTCAAAGATCTAGATGATATCTTCTGTTAATTTGAACCATGGGTCATAAAAACAAAATTTAATACACATTGTTTGAAGTCTAAACTTTCATTTCTTATCATTAAAATGTTGTGTCCCTGTCAGAGGCCTTGACTTTGACAAGGTCAAATTCAGTCAACCTTTCCAGTCACAAGCAATCTTTGCATAAAATTTGAAGTTTTCTCCTAATGATACAATGCCTCAATTTCACAGACTTTTTTGATAAAGGCCTTTAACGTATATCACCCTTGGTCAATGTTCACGAGATATTTTGAAATTATAACCAATTTATAATTCAAATATGAGTTACTTATATTTCTCACTTAGACAAAAGGACGAACTTATGTCCACATAGTAACCAAACTTTATTAATAGCCCTAACCCTTACCCTGACATAAGAACAATTCTTATTTTAACATATACAAAAACTCTTAATCTGTTAAGTGCAGGAATAAGTTTTTTGTATTTTTTTACCAAAATATTCTTGAAATACCTGATCTGTCATTTGTTCAGCATGAGTGCCAACCAGTAAAATGGGAGCCTTTTCACTGCTGTATTGATGGATGGATTTTGCCCAAAATGTAAGATAGTCTGAGAAAAATGAACATTCATGTTAGTGATAGACCGTTTGTATATTACACGTGTATTCCTTGTGATTAACACATTCTTTGGTATGACTTTAAGACGCTGACGTTTGAGTCTTACTTACTTTCAAAATATCTAAGTATTTGTGAATTTTTTTGTTACAAGAACTTTCAGTGAAAACTAACAATTTGACTCTTTGACCTTGAAGTTTGGCCCACTTTTGAAAATGTTTCCTATGGTTATGGCGTTTAGTTGTTTAGTGCTCGGGCTTTTATCTTTCACAGGTTATTTTCTTGTTACAAACTTTGTTACAATAAGGCCTTCATTTGGATATCAATAATTCTTACTTTTTGACCCAGATATTACCCTACTTTTAAAAATACCTTAGCTATTCCCTTTGAATGTTTTTTTTCGGTAATTCATGTTTCACATTTCTATTATTCTTTGTAACAAGTTCCCGATCTATATTGAACGCTCGCATACGAAAAGTTAAATCATTAACGGAATACAAAAAAAAGTTTTCAATAAATCGCAAAGATATTTTTCAATAAAATTCTCTATAGATTTTTGTATTTTTTTTCATATAGAATATTTATTGGCTGTATAATAAACTTTATTTGCCATGAACTAGCGATAGGGCATCAGTGTTTCACAAACAAATCTTGTTTTCAAAAATGTGTTGGACTTTCCACTTTCAATGTATTGTGTACCGATACAAACCTCTATGTGTATATCCTTTATAAATGGATCGTTCCTGGCTACACACTTCTTCTCCTACCATTTCATCAAAGTTTTTCTCCATATTGAGCACCAGAATGAAGAATGCCCGGGGACTCAAAAAAATCTGGTGTGCGGAATAATATGAACACTGTCCTGCAAAATCAACCATGGAGATTTTTTTCTCTGGTTCGCCCTTTACTTGTTTAGAGACTCGTAATATCCCCAAACTTTCTGAATTCCCAGCAACAGTTTGAGTTTCTTCAACCTTTTCCTCTGTCTTTTCAAACAATAGAGCCGCGGCTTCATCTCCTTTGAGTGACTCGGTTTCTGTGTTCATGTTGTCACTTGACATCTCTTCGTCATCAGCGTCTTCAATAACAGTGTCTTTTTTATTGTCACCACCATCTAGTAATTTCATCTTATTAAATACTTCTACACGAGGTTCTGGAAACGTTTGATTTTGACTCGTTTCATCAATTCTTACCTTAATGCGTTGTTTTTCGTCTGATGTATTTACTGTAAGAATTTAAATTCATAATGATCAGGTATTAAACAATCCCCCCGGAAAATAAACATAGCAAAACAAAAACAAAGCTGCAGTATACATATTTTATACTATGTTTGGTCAAATTATGTGTATGCATTCAATGTACTACATTGATTTACGCCATTAAATACAATGTCAATAAAATTTACATCATGATAATGGAAACGAAAGTTTCAAATAGTGATATATATCACAGGTCCCACTGGCCACAAAGCTCACCTAAGCACTGTGGTTGTGGTTAGGAAGGAAAAGAAGAGTTTAATAACTAGATACGATCTTGTTGCAGGCAACGAGAGGTCTTCCGTCCGATTCAGAAAAAATATAACCTCGTAAAATCGAGCTGAAATGTGATTCAAAATATGGGACACAAGGAGGATTGAACCTAGGTCGCCAACGTGAATGCGCTTTCTTTTCTCTTTTATCCCCAATGCGCAAAACATTAAGCTATTGGGAGTACTGCTCTAAATATACTTGTGTTTACTTTTGCAACAGCACACCTATCTAAGAGTCATAAAAGGCGGGCCACTATTTATAATTTCGCACCAAATGCCACGAGTAAATATTGGCGCCTTTTTTTGGACTGATCTCTTAAATAGGAGGGGTTATCAAAAAGTTCGTGGATTAGCGCCATAAAATTAAAACCGCTTAAGGTACATCAATGAATTTTGAAGTATCTAGTTAGCATCATCTTTACTATACAAAGAATAAACCACAAATCATGAATTTTATGTTAATATCTAGAGTTCAGAGTAACCAATATTCAAACAATTTATATTGTTAACATCCATAGAAAGGCTTCTAATATTATTTCAAAAATATATGATAAATATTGGAAAACAAAAAAGTTAGAAAATGCACTTTTTAGCTCACCTCGACGAAGTCGAGATGAGCTTATGCTATACCCCCAGCGTCGGCGTCGGTGTCGGCGTCAGCGTTAGCGTCGGCGTCCCAGGTTAAAGTTTTAGGAGCAAGTCCATTCCCAAGTAACTATTAGCCCTATCTGAACCAAACTTGCATGTGTGATGCATCTAGGGATGTACACTACCAGACTTGCTTTGGATGCTGGATCTGACCTACATTTTCAAGATGAGTGACCTGGTTAAAGTTTTTGGAGCAGGTTAACGTAGAACCTACGTCGTATGACATCATAACTAGTGAATGTGTTTAGCCTGTGCTAGATCCATTATGACGTCATAATTAATTCAATGTCATTTCCCGTACTTTTCAGCTTCAGTATAGAAATGGTAGAAAAAACTGCATTTTTAAATTCACAGAATTCAATTTAAAATCATGCCGAAATAATCTTAATATTCGATTTATATAAATATTTTTAATATAATTCTTAATGACAATATATCTCTTAAATTAGAGAAACCTGTAGGCACCTTTCATTTAATAGATCTTGACCTTAATTAAGTTGACAAATCCAAGACTATATTGTGTGATGAAATTGCCATGTATACAACAAACTGTAATAATATAAATGGTATGTAACTATTTTGAAGGATTGCAAAAATCTTCTTAAAAAATCGTCAGTTGCGAACTACCGGTAAATAATGTAATATGTTGATGAAATGTGTATAAGTCAAAGATGTACGTGTTGTAGATTGTGTGTACATTTTGTGATATCTATCATGAAATGATGTGCTTTCCTTTTCATAATTATTTGTTACTTATTCATATTCTTGGAGTTTTATTACAATTTCTCTATCAAATATGATCTTTTAAATTAAAAGTACAATTTTTTATAAACATTTTGAAGCTGAAAGTAGCCCCGAACAGTCATTTAATAATAAAATCCGTGTAAGTGCAAAAAGGTCAAGAATATTAGTATCGGTAAATAACCTATCTCGCATTCGTTAAAGGGGAAAGGTATATATATTAATCACTTTTTGTAATCATTTGGGTATGTTCTTTATTATATTAAAGATTGAAAACATTGTGAAAAAGACTTCTGATATATATTTACAAATGTAGGTCGGAAAATTGACTGAAAATAAATAGAGTTCATTTGCCTATAGTTTTGAAAATGTGGACTTATCTTTTATGTCAATTGAATAAAAAAGAATTTACTTTCGGGAAATATTGTTTAATACTGTTCGGTTAATAAACAATAAAATCAACGATGTTTAAAGAAGCAATTCTGGGATTTTGTTGTCTTCTTTGCATGACAAGTACCCCTAAAATGACTGAAATTGTGAAGTCGAAGTATGGTATTTATCATTCCATGTTTAACTGGCTGCACCACATTTAATAACAAGGAAACATGTCATGTGCTTTTAACTGATTGATAAGCAAGTGCTAATTTATCATTATGAAAAGTTTGAAAATCTTGTGAGAAAGACTTCTCCGACATAGGTTCTACCTTAAAGTTTTTTGAGCAGGTCCATTCCCAAGGAATTATAAGCCCTACCCAGACCAAACTTGCATGGATGATGCATCTATGAATGTACACTACCAGACTTGCTTCGGATGCTGGATCTGACCTACATTTTCCAGATGAGTGACCAGGTTAAAGTTTTTCGAGCAGGTCCATTCCAAAGGAATTATAAGCCCTACCCAGACCAGACTTGCATGGATGATGCATCTATGAATGTACACTACCAGACTTGCTTCGGATGCTGGATCTGACCTACATTTTCCAGTTGAGTGACCAGGTTAAAGTTTATGGAGCAGGTCTATTCCCAAGGAACTATAAGCCCTACCTGAACCAAACTTGCATGGATGATGCATCTAGGGATGTACACTACCAGACTTGCTACAGATGCTCGATCTGACCTGCATTGTCTAGATGAGTGACCAGGTTAAAGTTTTTTGAGCAGGTCCATTTCTCAGGAACTATAAGCCCTATTTGGACCAAATTTGCATGGATGATGCATCTAGGGATGGACACTACCAGACTTGCTTCGGCTGCTGGATCTGACCTACATTTTTCATTCCCAAGTAACTGTAAGCCCTACCTGAAGCAAACTTGCATAGATGATGTATCTAGGGATGTACACTACCAGACAAGTTTCAGATGCTGGATCTGACCTACATTTTCATTCCCAAGTAACTATGAGCTCTATTTGGACCAAACTTGCATGGATGATGTTTCAAGGGAGGGACACTACATGACTTGCTTCGGATGCTGGATCTGACCTACATTTTCATTCCCAAGTAACTATAAGCCCTACCTGAACCAAACTTGCTTTGATAATGTATCTAGGGATGGACACGACCAGACTTGCTTTGGATGCTGGATTTGACCTACATTTTCATTCGCAAGTAACTATAAGCCCTTCCTGAATCAAACTTGAATGGATGATGCATCTAGGGATGGACACTACCAGACTTGCTAAGAATGCTGGATCTGACCTACATTGTCTAGATGAGTGACCAGGTTAAAGTTTTTTGAGCAGGTCCATTCCTCAGGAACTATAAGCCCTATTTGGACCAAATTTGCATGGATGATGCATCTAGGGATGGACACTACCAGACTTGCTTCGGCTGCTGGATCTGACCTACATTTTTCATTCCCAAGTAACTGTAAGCCCTACCTGAAGCAAACTTGCATAGATGATGTATCTAGGGATGTACACTACCAGACAAGTTTCAGATGCTGGATCTGACCTACATTTTCATTCCCAAGTAACTATGAGCTCTATTTGGACCAAACTTGCATGGATGATGTGTCAAGGGAGGGACACTACATGACTTGCTTCGGATGCTGGATCTGACCTACATTTTCATTCCCAAGTAACTATAAGCCCTACCTGAACCAAACTTGCTTTGATAATGTATCTAGGGATGGACACGACCAGACTTGCTTTGGATGCTGGATTTGACCTACATTTTCATTCCCAAGTAACTATAAGCCCTTCCTGAATCAAACTTGAATGGATGATGCATCTAAAATCTCCAACATCCTTTTACAGACACAAACTTAGTTTCAGGTTCTTCTTTCTGATCTCTGCAGAGACAAACTTTCGGATTGGCTACCTTGAATACCCATAATGCTCCTTGAGAGAAGTCTAGTATAGGGTAAAAATTCTAAGTCCTCACTTATACTTCGCTCATACCATACTGATCTTCACTTATAAGTGAGGTATAAGTGAATTATTCACTGATATGTAGCTCATATTTACTTATAAGTGAAGTATTAACGAAATTTGTTCCTCACTTATACTTACTTTGACTTATAGTACACTTATAAGTAAATTTCGAAATTTATAAGTGACTTATAAGTTGCTAAATGAATGAGTGGATTATAAAACACTTATAAGTTTCTATTAGTTTTTTTTCTGTGAGGGAGAGAAAAAAGCGCATTCTCGTTTGCTACCTGGATTCAATCCTCCTTGTGACCAAAATTTTGAATCACTTTTCAGCTCGATTTTACAATTTTTTTTGTGAATAGGACGGAAGACCTCTCGTTGCTCGCAACGAGATCGTATCTAGTTAAGGACTTCCGTCTTCACGGAAGACCTTATCGTTATTCTACTGTTTCTTATTATCATTATTCTTTTTATCATTTTTCTCCAAATTTTGTTTACGCGATTTCTCAAAGACTACTGGATGGGATTACATGAAATCTTCAGAAAAGATGTGTCGTAATATGATCTTGATCAATCTGAGCGAATTTTTGAAAATGTTTAATCTGGTGCCAAGTTACGAAACATTTCCTGATTTTAAAATGACATTTTGTCTGTTGTTAATCTCAAGAACGGTAAAAGATATCCATGTGAAACTTTCAGGTATTATAGATCGTGTTGTTTGAATATTGGTTAATATTGTTTGAATATTGGTTAATCTGAATGCTAGATATAAATATTTGAAAATCTAAAGAGGGACAAAGATGGCGGCTGTCTCTGTCAACTCCGCCATTTCGCGAGTAGATGTTGTAAAGCCAGCTGAGCGTTTACTTAAACCATTCTGACATAAGGATACATGAAATTTAAAAAACAACTTGGACTTTCACGTAGTAAGATGTTGCAATTCGGTGTCAAGCTTAAAACTCAATTTCTGTTTCACATTTTGAGTGTAACTTGGCTAGATACAATATGTAATGTGTACAATGATAAATATACGTTCTTAACGTCGAAATAAAATATAGGCAATGAGAACGTTTTATTTATTTAATTTCATTGACGCTATCACACCTATTTAATAGATCAGTCCAAATAAAGGCGCGAATATTTACTCGTGGCGTTTAGCGCGAATTATGAATAGTGACCCGCCTTTTATAATTCTAAGACAGGTGTACTGTTGCAAAAGTATGTACATGTATATTTTGAGCAGTACTCCTTATAGCTTAACGGTTTGCACGTTGGTGATAAAAGGGGAGATAAGAGCATTCATGTTTGCGATCGGGTTCAATCCTTCTTGTGACCAAACTTTTTAATCACTTTTCAGCAGGTATATACAAGGGTTTTTTTTTTCTGAATCGGACGGAAGACCTCTCGTTGCTCGCAACGAGATCGTATTTAGTTTTTCTTTTTAAAATTTTTTTTCCAAAATTTTGTGCACCCGATTTCTCAAAGACCACGGGATGAGTTTACATGAAATTTTCAGAAAAGATGTGTCGTAACATGAACTTGATCTTTCTGAGAGATTTTTTGAAAATTCCAATCTGGTGCCAAGTTACGAAACATTTCCTGATTTTAAAATGAAATTTTATCCGTTGTTAATCTCAAGAACGGTAAAAGATATTAATGTGAAACTTTCAGGGATTATAGATCGTGATAGATACTAACCAGGACACGACCTTTTGTTCGTCATCAATACGTCCTGTCGTAAGAAGTTGCGAATTGAAAAACATAGGTAATCAAAGATTACGAAGCTCACCTCGACGAATGTGATCAGTTTAAGTAATGCAAATCCTACATCATATTTTCTTAATATTAAGTATTCATCCCAACAACAATAATCTTGCAAGTTGTGCTTAACCCTCTACATGGCATATACACATTTCTATGCGTTTAGTGTGAAAAACATGTATTGTCTAACGAATGTTCATAACTGTTAAAACTGCAGATATCAAAGACTTCAAGTTCATTCGGATTGATCTGTTCCCAAAACTTCAACCTGGTCTCTTGTATGGAAAATATAGGTCAGATCCAGCATCCCAAGCAAGTCTGATAGTGTCCATCCTAAGATGATGTATCTTAGGATGGACACTACCAGGCTTGCTTCATATGCTGGATCTGACCTACATTGTCATTCCCAAGTAACTATAAGCCCTAGCTAAATCAAACTTGCATGGATAATGCATCTTAGGATGGACACTATCAGACTTGCTTGGGATGCTGGATCTGACCTATATTTTCCATACAAGAGACCAGGTTGAAGTTTTGGGAACAGATCAATCCGAATGAACTTGAAGTCTTTGATATCTGCAGTTTTAACAGTTATGAACATTCGTTAGACAATACATGTTTTTCACACTAAACGCATAGAAATGTGTATATGCCATGTAGAGGGTTAAGCACAACTTGCAAGATTATTGTTGTTGGGATGAATACTTAATATTAAGAAAATATGATGTAGGATTTGCATTACTTAAACTGATCACATTCGTCGAGGTGAGCTTCGTAATCTTTGATTACCTATGTTTTTCAATTCGCAACTTCTTACGACAGGACGTATTGATGACGAACAAAAGGTCGTGTCCTGGTTAGTATCTATCACGATCTATAATCCCTGAAAGTTTCACATTAATATCTTTTACCGTTCTTGAGATTAACAACGGATAAAATTTCATTTTAAAATCAGGAAATGTTTCGTAACTTGGCACCAGATTGGAATTTTCAAAAAATCTCTCAGAAAGATCAAGTTCATATTACGACACATCTTTTCTGAAAATTTCATGTAAACTCATCCCGTGGTCTTTGAGAAATCGGGTGCACAAAATTTTGGAAAAAAAATTTTAAAAAGAAAAACTAAATACGATCTCGTTGCGAGCAACGAGAGGTCTTCCGTCCGATTCAGAAAAAAAAAACCCTTGTATATACCTGCTGAAAAGTGATTAAAAAGTTTGGTCACAAGAAGGATTGAACCCGATCGCAAACATGAATGCTCTTATCTCCCCTTTTATCACCAACGTGCAAACCGTTAAGCTATAAGGAGTACTGCTCAAAATATACATGTACATACTTTTGCAACAGTACACCTGTCTTAGAATTATAAAAGGCGGGTCACTATTCATAATTCGCGCTAAACGCCACGAGTAAATATTCGCGCCTTTATTTGGACTGATCTATTAAATAGGTGTGATAGCGTCAATGAAATTAAATAAATAAAACGTTCTCATTGCCTATATTTTATTTCGACGTTAAGAACGTATATTTATCATTGTACACATTGCATATTGTATCTAGCCAAGTTACACTCAAAATGTGAAACAGAAATTGAGTTTTAAGCTTGACACCGAATTGCAACATCTTACTACGTGAAAGTCCAAGTTGTTTTTTAAATTTCATGTATCCTTATGTCAGAATGGTTTAAGTAAACGCTCAGCTGGCTTTACAACATCTACTCGCGAAATGGCGGAGTTGACAGAGACAGCCGCCATCTTTGTCCCTCTTTAGATTTTCAAATATTTATATCTAGCATTCAGATTAACCAATATTCAAACAATATTAACCAATATTCAAACAACACGATCTATAATACCTGAAAGTTTCACATGGATATCTTTTACCGTTCTTGAGATTAACAACAGACAAAATGTCATTTTAAAATCAGGAAATGTTTCGTAACTTAGCACCAGATTAAAAATTTTCAAAAATTCGCTCAGATTGATCAAGATCATATTACGACACATCTTTTCTGAAGATTTCATGTAATCCCATCCAGTAGTCTTTGAGAAATCGCGTAAACAAAATTTGGAGAAAATAATAAAAAGAATAATGATAATAAGAAACAGTAGAATAACGATAAGGTCTTCCGTGAAGACGGAAGTCCTTAACTAGATACGATCTCGTTGCGAGCAACGAGAGGTCTTCCGTCCTATTCACAAAAAAAATTGTAAAATCGAGCTGAAAAGTGATTCAAAATTTTGGTCACAAGGAGGATTGAATCCAGGTAGCAAACGAGAATGCGCTTTTTTCTCTCCCTCACAGAAAAAAAACTAATAGAAACTTATAAGTGTTTTATAATCCACTCATTCATTTAGCAACTTATAAGTCACTTATAAATTTCGAAATTTACTTATAAGTGTACTATAAGTCAAAGTAAGTATAAGTGAGGAACAAATTTCGTTAATACTTCACTTATAAGTAAATATGAGCTACATATCAGTGAATAATTCACTTATACCTCACTTATAAGTGAAGATCAGTATGGTATGAGCGAAGTATAAGTGAGGACTTAGAATTTTTACCCTATACTAGACTTCTCTCAAGGAGCATTATGGGTATTCAAGGTAGCCAATCCGAAAGTTTGTCTCTGCAGAGATCAGAAAGAAGAACCTGAAACTAAGTTTGTGTCTGTAAAAGGATGTTGGAGATTTTAGATTGATTTTGCGTTTGATTCACAAAATTATTTTTTCTTCTTCTTGCGAGTGAAATATTTGATTATGGCGACCAGAAATTCTGAAATGGCGACCAAAAAAAAAATTGAGGTTGCCATTTTGCGACCTAAGAGCAAGTGTGACTTGGAGCACTGAATAGGGTACAATTAACTGACTTCTTACGTTGTACTGTATGAATTTACTACAGAAATATGATATCATTGTGTGAAACACATAAGCAAATGTAAATATTTAGAAATATTACAGACTAATTTGTAATAATGGACTGTATTTATGACATTACCATGATTACAGTACTGATTGACTATATATGATTGCTGACTTCTAGTGTTGTACTATGTTTACTTACAGTTCCAGATCCTCTAGCAGTTCCGGTAGCTCAAGGTCACCGTCACCATCAAATATGAAGAAAACAAAAAAGGTCAGGAAAGTTTACTTTGTCTGTATTTTACATGGTTAACAATGACACACTCTTTGTCTCGAGTATTAGATTCCATTTCTTTTAGCCATTGCTTTATGATAAGTATAACCATGTCATGTTCAGCTTTAAACCAATGGTCCATCATTAACATTTTCAGTGAAGTTTCATACTCCATCACATTTAAACAAACTTCCCAGACATTTTCAGTCACCTGTATGTAATTTTGTTTTATCCATTGTCAGACATTGAGTCAAGAAATCCAAGAATTGTTGTCCAACATTGATAATTGCACAAAAATTTAATATTTTAATGAATTAACAAAAGAAATGTGTTAAATGAAAGGACTTGTTAAATTATTTCAATTCTCACAAATGGATACATATTTTTACCTTAATGTCTTTCCTAACCTCTGTGTAATGTCTGACAGGGAGGAGAGAGGAGTGGATCCGAGAGTTCTCCAGATAAGGGGGGTGTACAGAAGAGGAGACAATACAGAAAACACGACGTGGAGTCCAGCGGGTCGTCCTCGTCTTCTGATAGCGAGGCCTCCCCAGGTGAGTCCAGCGGGTCGTCCTCATCTTCTGATAGCGAGGCCTCCCCAGGTGAGTCCAGCGGGTCGTCCTCATCTTCTGATAGCGAGGCCTCCCCAGGTGATACCTCATTTTGTGTCCTAGATTTACATGTATCCATGTTTTTCATGTGCAGGGTTTGACACTAAAGCACGTCCAACCGACCCAGTCTAGTAAATGAGTGGTCCGGTCATGTAAAATACTACTGAACTAGCCAGAATAGTTGTCTCCATAAAATAACTGTACTATAATTACATGTTCCTGTTCTGGTACTGATTCTTTAGTAGCGTGTCTCTGTACTATAATTACATGTTCCTGTTCTGGTACTGATTCTTTAGTAACGTGTCTCTGTACTATAATTACATGTTCCTGTTCTGGTACTTATTTTAACTGTACTATAATTACATGTTCCTGTTCTCGTATTTATTTTTTTTCCTCACTTTGATTTTCTAGAGAGAAAGAGACCAGACAGAGGTAGAAGTCCATTGTCTCCCCGCGGAAGAGGTCGTAGATATTCCCCAGCGGGACGCAGGAGGTAGGTGTAGGGGTAGTGTAACACAAATCAGAATAATCAGATAAATGTACTGGTGTCTGATGAAAAAAAATCCTTTACCCTAAGGAGACCCTGCATATTAACATAAAGAATTTCACTTGGGCAAGATTAGATAAGTTAAAACTATTAAAGCGTTGATTGCCTTTAAATCTGTATGGACCAGTCTTTCTGTATTATATATCTATATGTTAATGTCAGTATGTATAATGTGTATATAAAATTAATTCTATCTCTGTATAGAGATGTCTGTCTATATGTATTGTATAACTGTTCCAGATACTCCCCTCCCCCCAGCCGATTTAGTCCAGTCCGATACAGACGACCTTCTCCTCGCTATATATCACCAAGGCGACCAAGAAGACGATCATCCCCATATTATGACAATAGAAGGTGAGAATCCCCTAAATATTGGTGTGAGGATAAGAATACCTTAAATATTAGGGATGTCAAAATTGTCAATAATTGATATTTGAATATTGGATAGGAGTATTTGAATATATTCAAATATTCGATAAAATAAATACATTTTGTATTATTAAATATATATCTTCACTCTCCTGTCAAGCAGTATAGGTTTTGTGCCATTATTTCAGAATAAAAACTCGTGAAGAGTTCGGAAAATGCT
>PRKT01000828.1:189273-209814 GCA_003671525.1 Saccostrea glomerata | reverse complement strand
TTAAATTGCTCCCTAATGTAAAATCGAATACTCTATTTGTATTTGACAGATAGAGAACATCATACAATGTGTTTTGAAATATTTCAAAGGTCCAATAGAGTGAGTTTTAAACGATTTAAAATTTTCAAAAAATTTAAATTGCTTCTAAATGTAAAACAAAGTATTATATATGTATTGTGACAGATAGAGAACATCATACAATGTGTTTTGAACCCTCTCAGAGGTCATTTAGAATGAGATTTAAACGATTTAAATTTTTCAAAAAATTTAAATTGCTTCTAAATGTAAAATCAAGTACTTTATTTGTAATATGACAGATGGAGAACATCATACAATGTGTTTTAAAATCACTGAAAGGTCAAATTGAGTGAGATTGAAAAAATTTAAATTTTTCAAAAAAAAATAAATTTCATCCAAATAAAAAATCAAAGATGAAATCTGTATTTTGACAGATGGAGAACACCAAACAATGTGTTTTGAAATCTCTCAAAGGTCAAATTGAGTGAGATTTAAACGATTTAAATTTTTTGAAAAATTTGAATTGCTTCCAAATGTAACAAAATGTATACAAGTGTATTTTGGCAGATAGACAACATCAGACAATGTGTTTTGAAATCTGATACAGCGCTTGATTTTACATTTAGAAGCAATTTAAATTTTTTGAAAAATTTAAATCGTTTAAATCTCACTCTATTTGATCTCTGAGAGGTTTCATAACACATTGTATAATGTTCTCTATTTGTTGCAATACATATATATTACTTGATTTTACATTTGGAAGCAATTTAAATTTTTTGAAAAATTTAAATCGTTCAAATCTCACTCTATTCGACCTATGAGAGGTTTCAAAATACATAGTATGATGTTCTCTATCTGTCACAATACATGTATAGTACTTGATTTTACATTTGGAAGCAATTTAAATTTTTTGAAAAATTTAAACCGTTTAAATCTCATTCTATTTGACCTCTGAGAAGTTTCAAAACACATTGTATGATGTTCTTTATCTGTCACAATACATATAGAGTACTTGATTTTACATCTGGAAGCAATTAAAATTTTTTGAAAAATTTAAATCGTTTAAATCTCACTCTATTTGAACTCTGAGAGGATTCAAAACACTTTGTATGATGTTCTCTATCTGTTGCAATACATATATAGTACTTGATTTTACATTTGGAAGCAATTTAAATTTTTTGAAAAATTTAAATCGTTTAAATCTTACATAATTTGACCTCTGATAGGTTTCAAAACACATTGTATGATGTTCTCTATCTGTCACAATACATATATAGTATTTGATTTTACATTTAAAAGCAATTTAAATTTTTTGAAAAATTTAAATCGTTTGAATCTCACTCTACTTGACCTCTGAGAGGTTTCAAAACATTGTATGACGTTCTCTATCTGTCACAATGCATATATAGTACTTGATTTTACATTTGGAAGCAATTTAAATTTTTTGAAAAATTTAAATCGTTTAAATCTTACTTGATTTGACCTCTGAGAGGTTTCAAAACACATTGCGCGATGTTCTCTATCTGTCACAATACATACATGTACTCGATTTTACGTTTGGAAGCAATTTAAATTTAAAAAAAAATTTAAATCGTTTAAATCTCACTCTATTTTACCTCTGAGAGGTTTCAAAACACATTATTTGATGTTCTCTATCTGTCACAATACATATAGTACTTGATTTTACATTTGGAAGCAATTCAAATTTTTTGAAAAATTTAAATCGTTTAAATCTCACTCTCTTTGACCTCCGAGAGGTTTCAAAACACATTGTATGATGTTCTCTATCTGTCACAATACATATATAGTACTTGATTTTACATTTGCAAGCAATTCAATTTTTTTGAAAAATTTAAATCGTTTGAATCTCAATCTATTTGACCTCTGAGAAGTTTCAAAACACATTGTATGATGTTCTCTATCTGTTGCAATACATATATAGTACTTGATTATACATTTGGAAGCAATTTTAATTTTTTGAAAAATTTAAATAGTTTAAATCTCACTCTATTTGACCTCTGAGAGCATAGGGAACAGAGGTTTAACATTAAACAATTAGGAAAATCCTTTAAAAATCTTCGGAGGAACTACAAGAACAGAAAAGCTGAAATTTATGTGGAAGCATCCTTGGGTAGTGTAAAATTTATTTGTCTAAATTATGACACATGTAGTAGGATGGGGTCAAGATATATATTCAAGGAGCGCATTTGGTAAATCAATGTATGGTCAAACCTATTTATTTGAGCGATGGGGCCCATGGTTTTCTTGTATTTATTTCCTCCCGTAGACTATATCTCTATCAACTTAGCCATTCAGTGCAACTATTTTAATCCCGTTATCTAAAATTAAATTCTTTTTCATACAGCAAAAGAAAGATACAAAATAACAGACCAAATCACTGATATTTACCTACAGTAAAATGTTAATAAATAACAATCTATATCACTTAATGAATCTCATAATATGAGGTACATCTACTTTAAGAAAAACAAAAACTTCGTCAACAATTACTCATTGTTCCGGTTAAGGTCAGTGAAACATGATAATATAAAACAAATATCAGTGTATCCTGATAACACTGCACAACTTTTTCTGTTCAACTTCCTGTCAAAGTTTGTTTTCATATTTTTCTTAAATATGACACACGTTTAACACCATTTTTGGTCTCCTGGTCGTAAAAGACAGAATTCAGTCGATGACATCTCTAAGTACATATGTTTTGTACGTTTAACGGGAGTTAGAAGACTTTTTAATCTTAACTGAAGAATTTTTGAATGTAAGTACTTTATTTATTTTCCAAAAGTAAATGCGTTTTATTGACACATTCTGCCTCACACAAACTTTTTTATTCAGAAATCAGCAATATTTCTCAAAAATTCACATTTAAATTGGTAACATGAATGATGTTTGCCAAGTTTAGTGCATGGGAGAATTGTATAAGATTTTATCTTCAGGTTAAAAATTCAAGCAAACTTTTGAAAGGAATTATATAGATAGCAAAACAAAGTTTCATTTCTAAGCACTAATGAAAACCTATGATTTTTTTTATATTTTAGGAATTTATTGTTTATGTCATTTCAAATCATAATCAGTCAAAAAACTATATCAACCCAGGAATCCATTTTTTGTTTGTGTTAAATACCCTCAAAACATACACTAAAATTTGGCATCAAACTCATCATTAGATTTTATGCAATAAGCCAGGTGCGTAAAATGTCAGATAATGTTCCTTATCTTTGACATCCTCGATGTCATGGAATTATCTTGTAAGGGATTTTTAACCACAACAAAACAGAGACTTAAGCTGATCTAAACAGATCTAAAATGATCTAAACAGTTTAACTTAATTACTACAAGTTCATGTTACCATGGCCATCAAGTTAATATGTTTTAATAGTAAAGTGTTTGTTGTAAAAGTATAGCCATAATGTTCGTAGAACTTGCTGGTTACTTTAAAGTAGCTCTTTACTTTGCATTAAATGGGCTAAAGCTAGTTAGTTTCAGAAAAAAATGTACATCCCAGTAATTGATAGGGATAAGAAAAGGTCAAAGATATAAATTTTTTATCTGCTAATGCTTCTCAGCAGCATGTGCACCAAACGGCAAATATTTGAACTTGAGTAAGACTTCCAGTCCTTAAAAACTGTCAAAAATAAGGAAGTAAAATACATGTTTGCACTGTCAAGTTATAAAACTCAAAATAGAATGAAAACAAATTGTTTACCCATATATTCAAACATTGTTTTGCGTAAGAGTGCCTCTTCCAAAATTGTGAAATTTATGGCCCCAGGGTTATGGGTACTAGGGCTAAGGAGGAACTCTTTTGATTAAACAGTGAAAATGCATTTATTTTTTGAAAATCTTCTCTGCTTCTTGGTATTAAATAAACATACATAAAAGTACATAGTTATAATGAACAAGAGTGCCTCTTCCACATTTTTAGCTTTTCTGATCACATTTTGTCCAGCGTCCGTCTGTCCATCTCCAACGGAAGACCCTTCAATTATTGTAATGTTTCTTTTTAGGGTCTTCCGTCTTCAGCGGAAGACCCTTCTATTATTCTTCGGTTTCTTTTTTACCTTTATTATTAAGGTCTTCCGTCTTCTAGATATATATTTTTTATTTTGATGACGTCACTTCCGGTTCGGAGTTTTCTGCGATTTTTCAGTGATTTTTAGAGGTTCACTTTGTCCGGAAGTTTTCTCAAAAAGCACATAACACAGAAGCTTGAAATTTTCAGTGATGCTAGAGCAACTTTCGGAGATTTGCACTAAGTATATCACAACTACCGGAAGTACGAAGCACCAACGCTCGCTATGCCTCGAAAAAAGTCCTATCAAGAGTTCAAAATTTTAAGCACCTTTTCACCGATAACTTTTTACCTAAAAATATTTTGTTAAAACATGTTGAACACAAAAGGTATAGCATTTCTAGATCTTTCAAATGACATCTCAAAAAGGGTCTAGCCCGTTAAATCAGGGGCCTGGAGGGGCCGAAAGTTTTTCCTTTATATCTCAAAAAGTATAAGGAATTTGAGTCACGTCAAAGAAGCAAAGTTCTTTAAAATGACAAGTTTTATCTATTGAAGTTGTCGAAATACGTCCGACGTCGTTACTTCCGGCCAAACTGGAAGTAGTCAAATAACGCTTATTTTTGACGTTCTTGACAATTTTGGGGTATCAATTGTCTATAAAAGCAATAAAATTAATATTTCGTCCGTCGTCGTCAATTCCGGTCAAACCGGAAGTAACAGAGAGTAGCTTATTTTTGCAATAAATAACGTAAAGTAAGAGGAATCAAACCATTTTTGGACGTTATTTCTCATTTTTTGTTTAAAATTGAAAGGCACTTCCGGTCAAACATGACGGAACACCTACTTGTTGCTTTGCAACGAGCTTTGCTCTACTTATTATTATTAGGTGCAGAGGATTTCTCGGAGATGGCTCATTCAATTTTGTTCAAATTTTCAGGGTTGATGCATCTTTATCTGAAGTTAATTCCGGCACTTTCTTTTTTGAAAAGTCACTTCCAGTAAGAAGTTATCGCCCTTTTATCGAATTTTAGTGACTTTTTTGTCGACACAAAAACTCAAGAACCACAAAAGCTAGAGTGTTGCAATTTTTAGTGATTGTAGAGGACATGTTGTAGTTGTGCACCTGGGTTTTCAAATTTTTCGGAAGTGTCTAGTATGGAAGCTCGGTAGGGGTCAAAATTTAGGACACGAATCATGACTGATTTTTAAAGACATTTTGCATCATATCTTTTAAAGTATAATTATTTTGTTAAAACATACTGAACAAAATTTGTGCAGAATGACAAGATCTTTAAGCCAATATCAAGAAAAAAGTGCTGAATCATCACATTAGGGGCCAAAGGGGGCTAAAAGTCTTTTTTTCGATAACTCTTTAACAGTTAATAATTTGTTATACATTACTGAAGCAAAAATGTTTATCTCAACATTTTACAACTATATATTGTAATTTTAGTGTCGTATAATACATGATTAGGGGCCAAAAGGGGCAAGAATGCTAAATCTTTGACGCTTTATATCTCGAAAGTGAGAAATATTTTGACAAGTAATATTGAACAAAAGATGTTCAAAATCACGTTTTGAACAATATCTAGCCTTTCATTTTTCGCTAAATGTCCCCATTAGGGAGTTGAAGGGTTGTCCCCTAAATATTTCTTTTTCTATTCCGTTTTCGAGTTATTACTCGAAAACGGTAAAGAATCTCTGAATAGTTGTTGAACAAAAAGTATTCAAAATTTAAGACCTTCAAGATGATATCAACAAAAAAGGGGCTGGACACTAAAATTAGGGGCCAAAAGTGGCTTAAATTCTTTTTTTGATAACTCTTTAATAGTCAATATTTTGTTATACATTACTGAAGCAAAAATGTTTATCTTAACAATCTACCACTGTACATTATGATTTTAATGTCGTATGGTACATAATTAGGGGCTACAAGGGGCCAGAATGCTAAATCTTTGACACTTTATATCTCGAAAGTGAGAAATATTTTGACAAGTAAAATTGAACAAAAGATGTTCAAAATCGTGTTCTGAACAATATGCAATCTTTCATTTTTTGCTAAACGTCCCCGTAATGGAGTTGTAGGATGGCCCCTAAATAATTCTTATGCAAATAACTCCAAAACGAATAAGAATCTCTGAATAATTGTTGAACGAAAAGTGTATAAATTCATTTAAGATTTTAAAAGAAATCAAGAAAAAGGGGCTGGACACTCAAATTATGGGCCAAAAGCGGCCAAAAGTCTTTAATCGATAACTCTTTATCAGTTAATATGTTGTAATACATTACTGAAGCAAAAATGTTTATCTCAACCATTAACAACTATGTATTATAATTTTTTTCCCTTATATTATATAATTAAGGGCCACGAGGGGTCAGAATGCTTCATCTTTGATGCTTTATATCTCGAAAGTGAGAAATATTTTGATAAGTATTATTGAAAAAAAGATGTTCAAAATCATGTTCTGAACAATATGCAACCTTTCATTTTTCGATAAACGTCTCCATTAAGGAGTTGAAGGGTTGTCCCCTAAATAATTCTTATGCAAATAACTCCAAAACGAAAAATAATCTCTGAATAGTTTTTGAACAAAAAGTGATCAAAATCCTAAGAGCTTTAAGATGATATGAATAAAAGGGGCTGATTCTTAAAATTAGGGGCCGTGAAGAGTCAAAAGCCGATTTCAGAAGTCTTTAATGTTCAATGTCTTTTCCACATTATAGAAATCATTACTTTAGAATGAAAATCTCAATCAAAATCTTATCTCATCTCATCAAGAATCGGACAGAAGACCCACTCGTTGCTCGCAACGAGATCGTATCTAGTTTTTTATTCTTTTTTCTTCTTAAAAAATTTGTGCAGAAGATTTCTCGGTGATGGCTCGTTCGATTTGCTTTAAATTTTCACAGTCGATGTGTTGTCATTTGAAGTTAATTCTTGCAAATTCTTTTTTTGGAGATTCACTTCCGGTCTGGAGTTATCGCCCCTTGATCAAAATTCGAAGGACCTCCTTGTCTGTGATGGAACACAAAAACGGCTAAAGCTAGAATGCTGAAATTTTTAGTGATGATAGAAGATATGTTGCCACGTTGCAACATGGTAAGGTAATTTTCCGGAAGTGCCTAGTATGGAAGCTCGGTAGGGAACAAAATTTATGACATGTTTTACGAGTGATTTTTTTAGACATTTTGTATCATATCTTTTGAAATATAAATATTTTGTTAAAACATACTGAACAACATTTGTGCAAAATTTCAAGATCTTTCATATGATATCAGGAAAAATGTGCTGACTCATCAAATTAAGGGCTGAAAGGGGCCAACATATTTTATTCAATAACTTTTTAAAATTCAATATTTTGTAATACATTACTGAAGCAAAAATCTTTATCTCAACCATCTACAACTGCATATTATAGATTTTATGTTGTATGGTACATAATTAGGGGCCACAGGGGGCCATGATGCTAAATCTTTGATTCTTTATATATCAAAAGGGAGAAATATTTTGATAAGCAATATTGAACAAAAGTTGCTCAAAATAATGTTCTAAGCAATATGCAACCTTTCATTTTTTGCTAAACGTCCCCATTAAGGAGTTGAAGGGTTGGCTTCTAAAAATTTCTTTTTCTAATATTTCAAAAACTAAAAAGAATTTCTGAACAATTAATGAACACAAAATGTTCAAAATCTTAAGATCTTTAAGATGAGATCATGAAAAAGGGACTGGGCACTCGAATTAGGGGCCAAGAGGGGCCAAAAGTTTTCAATCGATAACTCTTTATCGGTTAATATTTTGTAATACATTTTTGAAGCAAAGATGTTAATCTCACCTATCTACAACTATAGATAACAATTTCAATGTCGTTTGGTACATAATTAGGGGCCACAAGGGGCCAGAATGCTAAATCTTTGATGCTTTCTATCTCAAAAGGGAGAAATATTTTGATAAGCAATATTGAAAAAAAGTTGTTCAAAATTTATATTCTGAACAATATGAAACCTTTTATTTTTCACTCAAAGTACCAATTAAGGAGTTAAAGGGTTGGCCCCTAAAAAGTTCTTTTACAAATAACTCGAAAACGAAAACGAATCTCTGAATCGTTATTGACCACAAAATGTTTAAAATCCTAAGAGCGTCAAGATGAGATCAAGAAAAAGGGGCTGGGCACTCAGATTAGGGGCCAAGAAGGGCCAAAAGTCTTCAATCAATACATCTTTATCAGTTAATATTTTGTAATACATTACTGAAGCAAAGATCTTTATCTCAACCATCTACAACTATATATTACGATTTCAATGATATATGATACATAATTAGGGGCCACAAGGGGCCAGAATGCTAAATCTTTGATGCTTAATATTTCGAAAGGGAGATATATTTTGATAAGCAATATTGAACAAAATATGTTCAAAATAATGTTCTGAACAATATGCAACCTTTCATTTCTTGCTTACTGGCCCCATTAGGGAGTTAAATGTGTGACCCGTAATTATATTATTTGCTAAAAGCTCAAAAAACAAATAAGAATTTCTGAACAGTTGTTGAACAAAAAATCTTCAAAATCTTTAGAGCTTTAAGATGATATGAAAAAAGAGGCCTGATTCCTAAAATAAGAGGCCGTTAGGGGCAAAAGGCCGATTTTTTAAAGACTCTAATGTTCAATGTCTTATTACAGATTGTTGTAAATCATTATTTTAGAATGAAAATCGCAATCAAAATCTTATCTCATTTCATCAAGAATTAGACGGAAGACCCACTCGTTGCTCGCAACGAGATCTCATCTAGTTCTTCTTCTTATTTTTTTTTCCTACACTGATATCTCAGTAACAGTACAGTGGATCCTTATGAAACTTTTCATGATGAAAGGGAACACTTATGGCTCAATCCAATACCTTCACTTGTTCAAATTTATTTCCGGTCGTGAAATATGACGTAATTTTTACAATTTTTGTCCGTCCTTCATTGAGAATACTACGCAAAATAGAGATTTGAAATTATCACGTATGATTAAATGTGAACTCTACATTTGTAACAGGCTTTTAAATTTTAAAGACGTTTTTAAAAATTTTCAAATTTTTAATTTAAATTTTTCAAAAAAAAATTTTTAATCTAATTTCAATTTTTTTATGTCATCAAATAGATCTTGGCAAGCACTCTCCAAAAATGTATTTGTTTTGTATGTGAGTACAATAATGAACATTTTACAAGTTCAGGTGTGTTTCAACAATAGAGTGCAAATGTACTTCTAGAACTTTTCTTTTAAAAATTCATATCTTTTTTATTTATTGGCCGATTTCTATTTTTTTTACACCATCATATAGATCTTTTCAAGACCTTTTCAACGGTATATTTTTTTAGTGTACGTGTAATAATGAAGAAAATATTAGCTCGGGTAATTAAGCCTTTCATTTTGACAAGACATGTCAAATTCATTATCAAGGATCCTTGCGATTAGAGGGTACTCTTTAGATCTCTTTGATCTTCGGCGGAAATCCTTTGATGAATGTAAAACGTCATAGCTCGCTCATTTCTTGTCCGATTTCAAAACCTTTTAAACCAACAAATAGATCTTTTCAATACCTTTCCAATGGTATATATCTTGTGATTTTTAATGCACAAATTTGAAACAATAACCTCAGGTATATTTGCATGCTGTTTTGACAGAACATGTCAAACTCATTCTGAAGGACGCTTGCAGTTGGTGAGAATGACTGTACTTTATGATCTTTAGCTTGTGTCCTCTGATATAAACAAAAATTATAACACAGTGTGATTGGAAATTGTCAAAGGTCAAATATAATGAAATTGAAACTATTTAAATTTTTCAATTATGTTTTAAATTGCTTTCAAAGGTAAAATAAGAACTACTTTTGCATTTTAAAGGAATGAAAACATAAGACCACATAATTTGAAATCTTTGAAAGGTCAAAAATTGTGACTTTTAATCAATTAATTTTTTTTTTCAAAATATTGAAATGGTTCCTTAATGTTATATCTGCATTTAAAAAGATCGATAACAACATATGGTGATTTTTGAAATTTCTCAAATGACAAATACAGTGCAATTTAAATGGTTTAATATTTTCTAAAATTTGAATTGCCAAATGTCGAATACTTCATTTGTATTTTGACGGATATAGAAGATCCTACAACGTGTTTTGAAATATTTCAAAGGTCTAATAATGTGAGTTTTAAACAATTTAAATTTTCAAAAAATTTAAATTGCTTTTTAATGTAAAACCAAGTATTAAATGTGACCTCGACTGGGAAAAAAGGGCCAGATGCGGCACACGTCATAATGAGAAATCGGCGATAGTTCCGACGATTGCTTCACAATCGAAAAAAAAAATAACGCGAGAAAAAAAATATACAATACACGTGTTTCTGAAAATGTTTATGTCTGTCTCGTATTTTTTAAATGTTAATTATGAAATTAAAATAGATTGTGGTAGTGTTTTGCAATATATTTTTTACGGTAGATTTTTTTTATTTGAATTTACCTCGGGTTTTTAAGAGCAATAACTCTGTCCAAAACAGCAAACGTGTTTACATTTCCGGTTGAGAATTAAAAGTGAAAGTCACATGTAAACTGGAAATGTAGGGAGTTGTACTAAACATGAGCCAAACGTCCACAGTAACATCGATAAGTATACCATCAGAAATTGTTAATTATCAAAATGATGATTTTTTTAGAAGATATAGAGCGTGTGGATGAATTTTATTTTTCTAAACTTGTTGATCCAAACTTTATCGTGCGCGACAGACAGTTTTGTGATCTGTCAAGTGACAGCCAGACAGATACAAGTGATTTTGGTGATTTAAACTATGATTCTGATTCTTAAAGCGACAATGACAACAATGATTGAGATGTAAGCCTACATATACAGAAAGAAGTTAATGTCACCGTCACGAAGTTCCAAATTTTAGAATGACATAAGACAAGAGAGTACACGTAAGTTTTTTTTTTTGGAATGCCATGTACTGAGACGATAATGTGGCCATGTAGCACGAAAATTGACTTTGATGCAGCATGTGTATTTCATGATCATTGTATACAGTGTGTTTTGAAGTCTCTCAAAGGTGAAATTGAGTGAGATTTAAACGATTTAAATTTTTCAAAAAAATTAAATTGCTTCCAAATGTAAAATTAAATACTATATCTATGTTTAGACAGATAGAGATCATTATACAAATTGTTTCGAAATTTCTCAGAGGCCAAATAAAGCTAGATTAAAAGAGTGTAAAGTTTCTATTACAAATATATTGGATGATTCCTTCTGCGATCCAATGTCTTCGGTTTCAAAATGTTCTGTACGTAACTGTAAAACCTGTGACATTTTGATAACTGACACTGCTTTCACCAGTAATCTTACTGGACAAAGCTTCTATACCAAAACTTGAGAAAAACTGAACTGCAAATCTTCTAATGTTGTTTATGGAATAGAATGTAATCTGTGTGGACTTATTTATGTCGGTGAAACCAAGGAATCGCTTAACAAAAGAATATCAGGTCATCGATTTCAAATAAATCATGGTGGTCAGCAGCTTTTATATAAACATTTTAATTCACCTGATCATTCTATTTTATCAATGAAAGTTAGAATTCTGGAAAAGATTTATCACCACACAAATAGTCCATCTTTGAGTAAACCTTTCCGTAGACAACGTGAAGAAGTTTGGATTAGGAAACTAGGGACAGTCTTTCCCTATGGATGTAATGACAATGTCGATAGTGTAGGAAATCTAACAAGCCCGCAGTGGAATAATGTAAATGTGATGGGACTTTTTTAACAATACTCAGAGACGTAAGCGTAGTCATTGACATCGTTCGTACAATAAACCTGCAATACACGACGTCTCTTTTGATTCATTACTACCTTATGTAAATCAACAGTTAGGTCTACATCATATTCGAACAAAAACTTTACTCTGTCCCTTTGAAACTTTTAAATAGTCTTCTTGAAAAGACCAAGGAATATCCAAATTTAGATTCCTAGACACCTGAATATAGACTCGGTTCTGTGATAATGGATATTGCACATCATAGGCTTTTTAAACCCGCACGTTTTACGGAAGAAAATGCAGCTAAAACAATCCGTATTTTCCTTAAACTTCAATATGCCAATAAAGGAATTGACGCGGTAAATATTAGTAATATTCTTAATCACAAAAGGGTCCAGTCTTATATTCCACCATATTTCAAGTTAAAGACTACGCCTTGTATTTCCTACAAATATACATTGAACATTGCTTCCAAACTTTTCAATTACAAAAATACTTAACATGGCCTGGATATCGATTATCTGAAAAATAATCCTCTTTCGTGTGCATGTTCTTCTTCGCCCTATAACTATGGTCCTGCTGGACACGTTATTACAGGTGACGTAAATATAGTTCGTAATGAGGACCTTAGATCACTTATTTTAAAAGGTCCTAAATATAGGGAACCCCGATCCTTCAACTGGCGTCAGAATTTCATAAATATTATGGATTCTGTTGAAAATTACGCCAGACGATGGGCTAGATATGAAAAAGAAGACATTGACACCTTGTCAGAATGGATTAAATGTATCAGATCCATGTTAAAGTCACGTATTAAAAGATTGAGGGGCAAAATGAAAACCATCTATCCTTCTGTGTTCAATAAACCAGAAGTGAAAAAAGAATTAGATAGATTACACGATCAGTACGTACTGGTTCCTGCCGACAAAGCAGGTAACAACATTGTCTTCGTTTGTAAGGCTCATTATATAAATTGCATTCTAGAAGAACTTGGATTTAATTCTACAAGTGGTAATCCTACTTATACATATACTTCTCTTTCTAAGGAAGAAATTCTTCAAAATCACCTGTCAGTTTTGAATACTTTTAATATTCCACAGAGCCAAAATGAATTTGAACTACCTTATATATATTGGATTCCGAAACTTCATAAGAATCCTTACAAACAAAGATACATTGCAGGTTCCAGTAAATGTTCAACCAAGCCTCTTTCGTTACTTCTCACTAAAATATTGACAGTAGTGAAGGAAAAACTTCAAGAGTACTGTACAACTATATATTCAAGAAGTGGTGTAAATCAGATGTGGATACTTAAAAATTCTAAAGAACTTTTGGACAATTTGAAATCACAAGACTTTACAAAAATCAACAGCATAAAAACTTACGACTTTTCAACTTTATACACAACAATTCCCCACGACAAATTAAAATCCAGGCTTTTTGATATCATTGACAGCTGCTTCTTCAACAAAAATGGAACTCGTAAGTTTACTTACCTCGTCATTGGTCATTTGAAAAATTATTTTGTTAAAACAGATTCTGATTGCACACATAAGTACTCTGAAGTTGACATCAAGAAGATGCTTGAGTTTCTGATTGACAATATCTATGTGGTTTTTGGAGACCAGGTATTCCAACAATCTATTGGAATTCCCATGGGTACAAATTGCGCTCCGTTATTAGCAGACTTATTTTTATATTCATATGAAGCAGAATTTATGCAAAATCTTTTGCGTGAAAAGAAAAAAAACACTTGCTGTGGCCTTCAACTCGACATTTAGATATATCGAAGACGTATTGTAAATTAATAATGATAATTTCCATTCCTACGTCGAATCGATATATCCTGCTGAGCTTGAGATAAAAGATACCACAAAGTCCAACAATTCTGCTTCATACTTGGATATTTTACTTGAAAAAGACACAAATGGTAATCTAACAACCAAGCTATATGATAAACGTGATGACTTTAACTTTTCTATCGTCAACTTCCCTTACTTATGCAGCAATATACCTTCATCACCTGCATACGGAGTATTTATATCTCAGTTGATTCGATATGCAAGAGCATGCTCTACGTATGAACAATTTCTTAAACGAGGTAAATTATTGACAAGCAAGTTGATGAAGCATTTATATCAGCAGTCTCGTTTAAAGTCATCATTTCGTAAATTCTATGGTCGATACAATGACCTTGTCAGCAAATACAATTTATCATTGAATGAAATGCTGACTGACGTTTTTCATACCAATTGTTAGTCCATTATTTATACACCGAATCGACTGCGGGTTTTTTCCGTTATTTCCTGATTATGACAATGAGCACACGGCGGCTGTGACCGGTCAGCAGAGGATGCTCACTCCTCCATGGCACCTGATCCCACCTCTGATGTTTCGGAGGTCCGTGTTTGCTCTGCTCTTATTTTGTAAATTTGTTTAATGGACGTTGAGATTGAATACTGTTCGTTATTTCCATATCCTTATTAAACGATTTAAATTTTTTGAAAAAATTTAAATTTCATCAAAATAAAAATTCAAAGATGAAATCTGTATTTTGACAGATGGAGAACACCATAAAATATGTTTTGAAATATCCCAGAGAACGAATAAAGCAAGATTTGAACTATTTTAATTTTTCAAAAAAATTAAATTTCATCCAAATGAAAATTCAAAGATTGAATCTGTATTTTGACAGCTTGAGAACACCAAACAATGTGTTTTGAAGTCTCTCAAAGGTCAAATTGAGTGAGATTTAAACGATTTAAATTTTTGAAAAATTTAAATTGCTTCCAAATGTAACACAATATAACACAATATATACAAGTGTATTTTGACAGATAGACAACAGCAGACAATGTGTTTTAAAATCTGATATAGCGCTTGATTTTACATTTAGAAGCAATTTTATTTTGTTGAAAAATTTAAATCGTGTAAATCTCACTCTATTTGATCTCTGAGAGGTTTCAAAGCACATTGTGTGATGTTCTCTAACTGTCACAATACTTATATATTACTTGATTTTACATTAGGTAGCAATTTAAATTAAAAAAAAAAAATTAAATCGTTTGAATCTCAAGCTATTTGACCTCTGAGAAGTTTCAGAACAAATTGCATAATGTTCTCTTTTTGTCACAATACATATGAATATGTTTGATTTTACGTTTGGAAGCAATTTAATTTTTTTTTAAAAATTTAAATTGTTTAAATCTCACTCTATTGAACCTCTGAAAGGTTTCAAAACACATGGTATGATGTTCTCTTTCTATCACAATACACATACAGTACTTGATTTTACATTTTGAATCAATTTAATTTTTTTGGAAAAATTTAAATCGTTTAAATCTCACTCTATTTGACCTGTGAGAGATTTCAAAACACATTGTATGATGTTCTTTATCTGTCACAATACATATATAGTACTTGATTTTACATCTGGAAGCAATTTAAATTTTATGAAAAATTAAAATCCTTTAAATATCAATCTATTGAACCTCTGAGAGGTTTCAAAACACATGGTATGATGTTCTCTATCTGTCACAATACACATACAGTACCTGATTCTACATTTTGAAGCAATTTAAATTTTCTGAAAATTTTAAATCGTTCAAATCTCACTCTAATTTTTTGAAAAATTTAAATCGCATAAATCTCAATTTGTTTGACATCAGAGAGGTTTCAAAGCACATTGTATAATGTTTTCTATTTACTACAATACATATATATATTATTTTACATTTAGAAGCAATTTAAATTTTTAAAAATATTTTAAATCGTTTAAATCTCACTCTATTGGACCTTTGAAATATTTCAAAACACATTGTACATGTATGATGTTCTCTATCTGTCACAATACACATACAATACTTGATTTTTCATATGGAAGCAATTAAAATTAAAAAAAAATTAAATCGTTTAAATCTTACTTATTTTGACCTCTGAGAAATTTCAAAACACATTGTATGATGATCTCTATCTGTCACTATACATATTTAGCATTTGATTTTACAATTGAAAGTAATTTAAATTTTATTAAAAATTTAAATCCTTTAAATATCACTCTTTGGAACCTCTGAGAGGTTTCAAAACACATGGTATGATGTTCTTTATCTCTCACAATACACATACAGTACTTGATTTTACATTTTGAAGCAATTTAAATTTTTTGAAAAATTTAAATGGTTTAAATCTCACTCTATTTGACCAGTGAGAGATTTCAAAACACATTGTATGATGTTTTCAATCCGTCACAATACATATATAGTACTTGATTTAACATCTGGAAGCAATTTAAATTTTTTGAAATTTTAAATCACTTAAATCTCAATTTTTTTTTTTACCTCTGAGAGGTTTCAAAACACATTGTATATCGTTTTCTATCTACCACAATATATACATATATAATACTTTATCTTATATTAAGAAGCAATTTAAATTTTTTGAAAATTTTAAATCGTTTAAAACTCACTCTATTGGACCTTTGAAATATTTTCAAACACATGGTATGATGTTCTCTATCTGTCACAATAATCATACAATACTTGGTTTTACATCTGGAAGCAATTTAAAATTTTTGAAAAATTTAAATCGTTTAAATGTTACTTATTTTCGCCTCTGAGAGGTTTCAAAACACATTGTAAGATGATCTCTATCTGTCACTATACATATTTAGCATTTGATTTTACAATTGAAAGCAATTTAAATTTTATGACAAATTAAAATCCTTTAAATCTCAATCTATTAAACCTCTGAGAGGTTTCAAAACACATGGTATGATGTTCTCTATCTGTCACAATACACATACAGTACCTGAATCTACATTTTGAAGCAATTTAAATTTTCTGAAAATTTTAAATCGTTTAAATCTCGCTCTATTTCACCTGTGAAAGATTTCAAAACGCATTGTATGATGTTCTCTATCTGTCACAATACATATGTAGTACTTGATTTTACATTTGGAAGCAATTTAAATTTTTCAAAAATTTAAATCGCTTAAATCTAAATTTATTTGACCTCTGAGAGGTTTCAAAACACATTGTGTAACGTTCTTTATCTACCACAATACATATCTAATACTTTATTTTACATTTAGAAGCCATTTAAGTTTTTTGAATATTTTAAATCGTATAAAACTCACTCTATTTGACCTGTGAAATATTTCAAAACACATTGTATGATGTTTCATATCTGTCACGATACACATACAATACTTAATTTTACATCTGGAAGCAATTTAAATTTTTTGAAAATTTTAAATGGTTTAAATCTTACTTATTTTGACCTCTGAGAGGTTTCAAAACACATTGTATGATGATCTCTATCTGTCACTATACATATTTAGCATTTGATTATACAATTGAAAGCAATTTAAATTTTATGAAAAATTTAAATCCTTTATTTCAATTTATTTGACCTCTGAGAGGTTCCAAAACTCTATCTGTCACAAAACTTATATAGTACTTGATTTTACATGATTTTACGTTTGGAAGCAATTTAAATTTTTAAAAAGAATTTAAAGCGTTTAAATCTCAATCTATTTAAACGATTTAAAATTTTCATAAAATTTAAATTGCTTCACTCTATTTGACCTCTGAGGGGTTTCAAAAACCTGTGAAATATTTCAAAACACATTGTATGATGTTCCATCTGTTACAATACATATATAGTACTTGATTTTACATTTTGGAGCAATTTTTATATATTTTTTTAAAATTTAAATCTTTTAAATCCCACTCTATTTGACCTCTGAGAGGTTTCAAAACACATTATATGATTCTCTCTATATCTCACAATACAAATATAGTACTTGATTTTACATTCTGGAAGTAATTTAAATTTTAAAAAAAATCTTTTTAAACCTTTCAAAATCTTCTTTTCAAGTACTTCAAAGCTATGATCAGTGATATTTATATAGAATCATCCTCAGGTAGTGTAGATTCAAGCTTAAGTTTGTTCATATAATGAACGCCTGGGGGTGTTAAATTCAAGCCTGATGAGCGCTGTGGCCCATCGGCCTCTTGTTGTTGTGTTGGTCTGTCTATCCGTCTGTCTCTTGTCTGTCTGTTTGTCCCCAAAAACCTTAACCTTGTCCATAACTCTTGATTTAGTGGAGCTATGACATTCATATTTCACACGTGTATTCCTTGTGACAAGACCTTTCTTTTGGTTTCACCAAATTTGACCTTTTGACTTTGGAGTTTGACCAACTTTTACACAAAAATTTTGAACTTCACTTTGGCCATATATCTCTTGAACAGCATATACCAGGACATTTGTACTTAAAATAAATATTGTTTGTGGGAAGACCTAGAAACCATCAACCTTGACCTTTTGACCTTGACCTTGGAATTTTTTGTACTTATGAAAAAACTTTTACCTTTGCTATTACTTTTGACCAAAAAGACTATAACTTTTGACTTCACATATGTAATCCTTCTGAGAGGACCTTTTATTTGATACCAAGAACCTTGACCCTTTGACCTTGACATTGGAGTTTGATCTACTTTAAAAATATAACCTTGACCATAATTTTGAAGGGTTAGGACTACGGCTTCCATACTTCACGTATTTTATCCTTGTGACAAGACTTTTCATTTTATATAAAAAATCTTGATCCTTTGACCTTGACATTTGAGTGTGACCCTTTTTAGACAAAAAATCCAAACTTTTTCTATGACCCTAATTTTAAACAGTAGTAATAGGAATTTCATATTTTAACTATCAATTCTTATTGGCAAGATCTTTCATTTGAAACCAACAATTTTGTCCTTGACCTTAGAGATTTCCATATGTACAAAAACACTTTAAACTTGGTCATAACTTTTGAACGGTAAAGGCTTGCATATTTCAAATATGTAATCCTTGTGACAAAATCTTTCATTGGATATCCAGAACTTTTACCATTTGACCTTTATTGGAATTTAACTTTCATTTTACAAACTTTAACCTTGGTCATTACTTTTGAATGGTGAGGGCCAGCACTTTCATACTTCCATATAGATGTAATCTTTGAAACAAGGCCCTTCTTTAGAAACCCATACATGCCAACTTTTGAAAATTTCCATGGGGGATTTTGTGCGTGATGACAATTTTCATCATTTAAATTCGCGACATTTTGTCGTGAAAATAAATGATTATGAAATCCTTTTTTTAATTATAATATTGATAGCATTTATGAATACAAAAAAGTACAAATTAAAGTTTAATTTTTCCAAATTTAAATATCTTTGCTTAATAGTTGTCACTCTGTTCAGTTAATTAGTATATAGCTCCCTGCTCTGTTCTATTAATTTACATTTTGTGTCTGGTATATACCCTTAAAATCAAGTGTCAATTTATTACCTATAAGTAAGTATATAGACAGTGTATCATTAATTTTATCTTACATATGAAACAATTTAGAGAAATATAGGCCTGATATTTTTAACACAAGCCCCACTACAACCCATCCTAAAGAAAAATTAAAATTGTCAAAGACTACATCATTAACATGATAATGGCAATGTCATTTGGTTCTTTGGTATTTCCTTGACCATGTTGACATATATGTAACAAAGAAATACAATGTACAATATGAGTATAATCTATGTGAGAAGGGGGGGGGGTCTGTGTACTTAACATGAGAATATTATTTAATTCAATAGTTTTATTATTAGCAGTTAAAATAAGCAGCTATGTACGCTTTGAAATTTTCTACATTGGTTTTCAAAAATATTTTTGGATTCCTATTTTATTGTTTGATTATCATTTCATTGACTTTTTAATTTTTGTTTTTAATACAATGACTGTTAATGAAGCCTTTAATCTCTGTGTTTCACTTCGCATACCTCTTCAAACTGAAAATATTAATCCCCTAACTGCTCTAGGGTATACCTGTACTTCATAATTATGTTGTATGCTTACTTATTAAAATTTTTCAAATGACACCAAAGTCAATGACCTTGTGACCTTGACTGTAACCTATATGCTAAAAATAGTTTTTAGTTCACCTGAGCCGAAAGCTTAAGTAAGCTTTTCTGATCACATTTTGTCCGGCGTCTATCTGTCCATCCGTCTGTTCGTCTGCCTGTCTGTAAACTTTTCACATTTTCGACTTCTTCTCAAGAACGGCTGGGCCAATTTCAACCAAACTTGCCACAAATCATCCTTTGGAGAAGGAAATTCAAGTTTGTTCAAATGAAAGGCCATGCCATTATTCAAGGGGAGATAATTGGGAATTAATGAAAATTTGGTGGCATATCTTAAAAATCTTCTTCTCATGATATGTGTTTAGCTCACCTGAGCTGAAAGCTCAAGTAAGCTTTTCTGATCACTTTTTGTCCGGCGTCCGTCTGTCTGTCTGTCTGTAAACTTTTCACATTTTCGACTTCTTCTCAAGAACGGCTGGGCAAATTTCAACCAAACTTGCCACAAAGTATCCTTGGGTGAAGGGAATTCAAGTTTGTTCAAATGAAGGGCCACTCCCTTATTCAAGGGGAGATAATTGGGAATTAATGAAAACTTAGTGGCATATTTTAAAAATCTTTTTCTTAAGATCCACTGTGCCAGTAAAGATGAAACTTATGTAGATTCAAGTTTGTTCAAATCTTGACACCCGGAGGTAGAGCGTGGCTAAATTGGCCAAACAATTTTTACATAGAAATATATAGGAAAATTCTTTAAAAATCTTCTTCTCAAGAATGACAAAGCCATAATTCATCATATTTAT
>PRKT01000828.1:151527-174639 GCA_003671525.1 Saccostrea glomerata | reverse complement strand
GGGGGGGGGGGGGGGGGGGGGGTATATACGGATTCTGAAAACAGATTATGTTAATTTGGAACATGTGTACCGTATATTTTAACACTAAGATATTTGATATTCTAGCTCGATTAAAAGAGACAAAGAACTTGTAAATTAAGACATAAAAACTACTGATGACTAATACTTTTTCTATCAAAGATGTTGGATGGTCATTTAAAGGAAGTAAATAAGCAGCTCAATATATTGTTTCTTTTCAAATTGTTTCATGCATATATTTTTAACCCTTTGTGTGCGGGAACCCAATATATTGGGTCTGACGTCACAAACGCTTGCATGCGGGAACCCAATATGTTGGGTCTGAGTCTGAAATTAGCGCTTTGTCACATAAAACGTCGTACAAAACGTATAAATGAGCTGTGAATTATTCAGAATCTATCAAAATGTATTATACAACTACAACACATTGAAAAATAGGTAATTAAGATGTAAAAATATGCAAATTGTTTGTGAAATTGTGATTTAAAGTGAAGGTGTCTGGTGTTTGTTACGATGAAAGTCAGTCCGCTATTTTTGGAAACAGGGAAAAAACGCGCATGTAATAAATATCTACTAACTTGCTCAAATATAAAGAAAAATAAAGAAATAAATCCAAAAAATAGTTTAATATCAATAATTCTAATAAATTTGTGTTAGTCGACTTTAAATTACTTAGAAATTTTCGATATTTTAGCAGAAAAACTCTGGTTAACTTGACTTGACCTTAACCTTGCGAACTTCTTCCTGTTAAAACGAAAGTAGGATGCACACATGCTACTGAACTTCAGTCTGAAGCATATCGAGAGCTTATATGGTCGGCAAAGTTTTATACTTTTGACATACGGTAGGAGCCTAGTTATTATTTGTTTATTTGGTGTTTTGTAAGTAGACATACAATACATCGTCTAAATGAAAACAATAATGTGCGAGATTGAACCTGGCAAGTCACAGACGTTTTTCTGTGCACTTTGTTTACATACGTAAATAAAGCTTTGCTTTGAAATAAAGGTTAACAAAAAAATAATTTGAAGCATCTTGTTAATTAAAAGGCAATTGGTTTTTTGACAATAAATAAACAAATAAATAAGTAAACATTTTTTTTTAAAATCTTTTAGACCCATTTCAAAAATATTGAAAGATAAAAAAGGTTCCATCTAATAAAAGTAATAAATGTGGAGAACCTTAAACATTGTAGAAAATTTTCCAGTGAGTTATTGCATTAATAAGTGAGTGAAAAAGAGATATATTGAGAATATATATCCATCAACATGTTTTTGTGATCAAGCAAAATTAATTCATGATACACATATTCGAAATATACACCATATGAATTTTATAATTGACAATCATTGAGTCAATTAAGTGGCCCTAATTACACCTAAAAATTCTGGTTTAAAGCTGCTTGATGTTCCATCTATTTGGGAAAACTTTCAAATACTTTTTTTATAACAGTATATGATAAATTGTAAAATTTTTAGCACAATTAAAAATTAAAAATAAACTTGATTTTTTTTCTATAAAGTGTCTTCAAATGTAAGCTAGTTATCAGAAAAGATGCATTTGATCATGTGCATATACTTGAAAATGGTAAAAAGTGATGAAAAAATTTTGAAGTGCTGATTTTCCCTGAAATGACTGTCATTTGTGTAAACTGTGGTATTTGTTTTATTTCAGTAAGTTATAGAATACCATTTTTATTTCCTTGATGAGGATTATATAGACTCTCAATAATTTCAATACGAAAATATGTTCCTGGATCTTTGGTATCTTGGAGTTAGATTTCTTCAAGGCATTTACATACTCTAGTTTGCATGGGACCTAATTAGTAAGTGAAAATAATTGGTACTACATGTATCAGAATTTTTTTCTAAGCCATGTTTAAGACATCAGGGAGACATTTTCTTTTTCTTTAAAATAGACTTTTGCCAGAAATAAGCATGTGGATTAAATTGCACATTTCCTCCACTTTTTATTTTTATTTTATTAAAAACCAAAAACAGTGAGACTGCCCCAACCTATACATGCACACACAAAATTATAAATAAAAGGCATCTCTACAGATTAAATTTAAGATGAATTGTCATTTTTGTAGACATAAGAAGGAGATCAGTCTTTAGAATGAGTAATTTTTAAATCGTATGGACTTGCATGTACATCTGTTCAATAAATTACAATAAAGACTGGGCAATACAGCAAAATTCGTTTAGTACGAATACGAATATTGCAAATTTACAGATATAGCGAAGTCAATTTGGATAGCCAGCTAAATAAATTTAATTGATTTCTTATACAGTTATAACGAATTACAGATATAGTGAAGTAATTTCATAGGTCCCAGCGACTTCGTTATAACTGAGTTTTACTGTAGAATTGTACTTCTCAACCTCAAAAGTACACACTGTACAAGTTTTCACCTATTAATATGTAATATGTCCTCTAGTTTACAAATGTATAAGGCCCAAGAAGCTTCTACATTCCATCCCTTCTTGATATGTAACAGTAAATGAATACAGAAAAGGCTAAGATTTGCTGTGAGAATTTTTTTTAATGATGGTCAAATTTTTTTTTCTTTAAAAAAATGCAAATTCCTGTACAATTACTTATCAACAAAGATTACATTTTGGTCTCCAAAGATACAATGTATGTTTATTTTTAAATATGAAAATATGAATAGTTACTAAGAATACAAAGAAATCCCATAGTGGAAATAAAATATAAATTCCATTAGTGTATACAGGGTTATTTTCAACCCCGTGTTATTTTCACCCTTTTGAACTTGTGAACAATTTTGCCCTAGCTGTTTTAAATTCACCCAGTCATAGTTCTGTTTAGGAAATTATGAGGTGTAATTTGAATTCACCCAATGAAGGAGAGGGTGAAAGGGTCAAAAATAAAACGGGGGCGAAAATTTCCCTGTATACAGTATTAGGAATAATATTTTTTGTTGAAGTAAAAATTCAGGCACATTTAAAACTTGTGTAATAGGAAAAGAGAAAATGTATGGTAACTGTGGTTGGACCAGGAATTGAACACAGGAACCCTGCTTCACTAGTCAGGTGCTCTACCGAATGAGCTACCCAGGTCGATACCCATAGCACAACCATTACATGTCCCTCTGTAACGGGAATCCCGGCAATAATAAGTTGAAGAACTTTCTGGTTTCAAGAGTTTTATATATCAATAATTATATGGCTCTGAAATTAATATAAAATATACAATAACATTATAATGGTACAATAAAATATAATAATAGATATACATAGTAGTCATTATTCAAATATATCATAAATGAATATTTCACTCAATGGAATGTTGTTACACTATACATGTACAAAGGGCAATAACTCTTACAAGCTTAATCTACTTTCCAAAATCGTGAAGAGTTATCTTTCATATATAATCAAAATAATAAAACAGTAATGCATACCGGTTTGTGGAACCAAGTCCATCTGACAAACTGTATAGGTCTTTCCAGATATGGTGTTACACTATATTAATAATAAATAAATTCCTAAAGATATGCTCTTTACAATAATTCTGAATTTATACTAAAATACTTCATATGAAAATATTTACTTATGTACATTTAATAGGATATGAATATATTAACTCATATGAAATTATCAGATTTATCAACATCTGATCTAGGCAAAATATTCTATATACATAGTTTTCACAAAGTATCAAATTCTTAGTTTCTTCTTTATATCTTAATTCATATTCTAATATAGATTAAAATGTTAAAATATTAGTACTTACATGTTTCTGTACTGTTTCAGTCAGGAAGTCAGTAAGATTTCAAAATAATTCAATAATTCACCAGATCTAGTTTTCTACATGTCTGAAACTCTGAGATCTTTCAAACTGAGTAAATATCACTCACTAGACAATGTAAAACCCTTGACCAATGAAATGTAAATGTTCAACCAATGAATGAATGAGTGCGTGAAATGTATAGGTGGATCAAGAGGGATGGGTGGTAACACTTAATGCCTCATTAGTAATAGAAAGAGTTTAGATTTTAATTTAATTAACTATTTTAAATTTATTTTATTTATTTATTTATTTATTTATTTAAATATACATCTACTACAGACTCCCCCCCATTAGTAAATGACGTCCCCGTCATTTCCCTAATGGGTTATTACCTGGTAATATGCAGTAACACTTTTCTTACAAAACACTGCATTCACTCCTCACTGCATCTGAAATATATACAAATAAAATTAAATTAATTATTCTTTAAAATATCAAGCATTGTTTGCACAATTTTATCTTCATATTTTTTCATTTCCTGGGACTTCTTCAAGTCATGTAGAAATTCACATTTCCTCATCCATTCCAGTGAATGTTGTTGGGTAAACACATATTCCTGGTTGCTCATCCAAGCAGGTTTTCTCCTCTCCCTTCCACTTCTTCTTGGTATCTGTCTATCTTCCTCTGACCTCATGGTACCATCTCGATCCACATGATCTACTTCTGCATCTAGCTGCTGATGCTGCTCATGCGGAATCTCTACCTCAGCAGTCTCCTGCTGCTGCCCCTCTCTAGGAATTACTTCAGCATCCTGCTGCTGATGCTGTTCCCCTGGAATCTCTGTATCAGGTTCCTGTGTTCTCTCCGTACCCTCAACATTACCTGCATCATGATGCTCTTCTTCTTCCATCTGGTTCTGTATATCTCTCTGTACCGGTACATATACTACTTCCATTTCTTCGTCTGAACTGCTATCCTCATCTCTCTGGGATATAACTTCATGAATATCCTCTTTCTCTTTACACTGTTGTCTTGTTCTGGGTCTAGGCCTAGGTTTAGGAATTTCTTTTACCTTCTCAAGTTCTTCATGAGTTTTGTAATTGTTCAGCTGACTAATTGGGAGAAGTAGATTTCTATGTAGTGTTCTTATTTTACCCTTGGTTGTTTCTCTCTGGATCTGAAATACTGGAATGTTTGGATCTGGTTGGTCTAAGACTATATAAGGTTCTTCTTCCCATTTATCGGAAATTTTGTGTTTCCCGTCAAAAGATACAATTTTAACTAACACCCTGTCACCTGTCTGGATCTCTGCTCCTCTTACTCTCTGATCATACCCTCCTTTCTGTTTCTCTTGAGCTCTCTTTGTATTCTTGTTGACTAATTGATATGCTGCCTTCATATTCTCTTTCAGGTTGTTGATATACTTTGAAGTTGACTTCCATTCTGTTTTCTTGATTCCAAATTCCTCATCTATAGGCAATCGAGGGTTTCTGCCAAACATAAGATAATAGGGTGATATTCCTGTTGACTCGTTTCTGGTGCAGTTGTAAGCATGTACAAGGGGATTGATGTATAATTTCCAATTCTGCTTTTGTGATGGTTTCAATGTGCCTAACATATCAAGTAGTGTTCTATTGTATCTTTCACATTGCCCGTTCCCCATTGCGTGATAAGATGTTGTTCTTGATTTCTTCATTCCTGTAATTTCACATAGCTCCTTGATGATCTGACTTTCGAAGTTTGCACCCTGATCCGAATGTATTCTACTGGGAATTCCATAATAATTAATAAAGCTGTTAAATAATGCCTCTGCAGTTGTTTTTGCAGTCATATTCCTTGTTGGTATAGCTTGGGCAAATCTGGTGTAGTGGTCTGTGATTACTAGTATATGCTGGAATCCTCCTTTACTCATTTCCAAGGTAAGGAAATCCATACACACCAACTCTAAAGGATATGATGATGTAATACTGACAAGTGGTGCTCTCTGATTGGTAGCTTTTCTGTGTACGCATCTGTTGCAGTTCTTAATCCAATTGTCTATATCCTGATTCATTCCTGCCCAGTAGAATCTGTCCTTAATAAGCGCTGCTGTTCTTTCTCGTCCTGGATGTCCGAATTTATCATGAAGTTCTGATAAAACCTTGTCCTTGAATTTTCTTGGCAGAACTAATTGTTGATTTAATTTCTCTGCAACTGTTGTTTCCCTGAAAAGAATATTGTTAATTAAATGAAGTTTATTAAAATTTCTAACCAAAGCTTGTGACTCAAATCCAAATGGTAAATCTTCGAGTCTTGGTTTCTGTTTGCGTCTCACAAAATAAATCCATGTTTTAAGAGTTGGATCTGAACTCTGTTCCTGGTGCCAATTCATCTCCTGGTCAATGATCTTTTGCGCTGTCATGTTCTTGTCTATAACTGTTGAATCTACAGAAAAAGATGAATGGACCTGAATGTACTGCCTGACACACTGCTCTGATAGAATCCCTAGAAATAGACTGAAATTTATCATTAGAATTAGGTCTTCTTGATAATGCGTCAGCATCCTGGTTTTGCTTCCCTGGCCTGTAAATAATGTCAAAGTCATAGGCAGATAGTGCTGCCAGCCACCTATGTCCTGCAGCGTCAAGTCGTGCTGTCGACAAGACGTATGTCAGTGGGTTATTGTCTGTTAGAACTGTAAATTTGTGTCCGTATAAATAATCATTAAACTTTTCTGTAATTGCCCACTTTAAAGCCAGGAACTCTAGTTTATGTGCTGGATAATTTCTTTCGGTTGGACTCAAACTGCGACTTGCAAAACTAATGACTCTCTTATGACCATGTTGCTCTTGGTATAACACTGCGCCTAATCCTGATTGACTGGCATCTGTGTGTAATTCAAAGGGCAGGTTATAATCAGCAAATCCTAAAATTGGAGGTGAAGTCAAGAGTTTCTTAAGATGGTTGAAAGCTTCTTCCTGTTCTTGTTTCCATCTGAATTCCTTTCTTGCTTGTTTACGCATCTTGTCCTTGGTACATTTACTGTTGGTTTTTGGCATAAGTTCGGTTAATGGTTTAGAAATCTTGCTGAAATTTGGTATAAATTTTCTGTAGTATCCAATAAATCCAATAAATTTTCTGATTTCTTCTGGAGAACGAGGTGTTGGCCAATCTAAAACTTTCTGAACTTTTTCTGGGTCGGTTCCAATGCCCTCCTCCGACACAATATGACCTACATATTTCACTTTCTTCATAAAGAGACTACATTTCTTAAGAGACAACTTTAATCCTGCTTCTCGTAGCTTATCGAATACCAACTGCAATCTTTGGATATGTTCCTCGTAAGAATTGGAAAATACAATCAAATCATCTAAGAAAATAAAACAAATGTTCAAATGAAGATCTCCTAAGCAATTTTCCATGAGTCGTTGATAAGTAGCTGGGCTATTGGATAATCCGAAAGGAAGACGATTAAATTCGTAAAAGCCTAATGGTCCTACAGTGAAAGCTGTACGTTCTTTGTGTTTCTCTAGAATTTCAACCTGGTGGTACCCTGACTTCATGTCCAACACAGAGAAGTACTTGTTTCCAGAAAGGGCATTCAGAATTTCATCGATTCTAGGTAGGGCATATGCGTCTTTCTTGGTTCGTTGATTTAGTTGACGGTAATCAATACACATCCGTAACTTGCCATCTTTCTTCCGACATATAACAACATTGCTGGAAAATGGTGAACTGGATTTTCTTATCACCCCTGAATCCAAAAGCATTTGTAGATGGTTTCTTATTTCCTCAAACATGGCTGGTGGAATCCTTCTTGTTCTTTGTTTGAATGGTGTCTGGTCTAATAGATCAATTCTGTGTCTCACAGTGTTGTTGAATCCAATATCTGTATCATTCTTTGAAAATATGTCTCTATAATCTTGCAGTAACAGTTGAATTTTCTCTTGTTGTTCTTGGGTTAAACCTTCTGATGATATTTTAACTTCTTGTAAGTATGAATAATCTTCTGGTCTAAGCTGAGATGTTTTGTCAATTATAGCCACTGGATGTAATTCACATATGATTTCTCTGGGATTGATGGTCACTGTTCTTGTAGTTAAATTGCTTATGTGGACTGGAATTTCCTGTCGTTTGCTATAGTTATATGAAGCAATTGTTGGTTCTATATCCAGGTCTTCGGGAATTCTGGAGTAACTAGTGGCTTGCAGTAATGCGCATGTGCTCTGGTATGGTACCTTCTTATCCGTAAATCCTGTTATAAATACTTGGCTGTTTGGTGGTATGATGGTACGTTCTGATGACTTAATAACAGCTAGCCTGAAATTCCTCCTAATCAGTTCCTTTTCTCTAAGTTGCAGACTTCTAAAGGCTAAAAACCATGGTGTTGTTAGAGCTGTTTCTTGTAGAAATCTTTCTCCATTCTGTACATGTGTATTCTCTAGTAATACTTTGATGATATTAGTACCAAGTAGTACTGGAACTCTGTTACTGTAGTTGGAATCTGGAACTATCAAAAATAAGCATGGCTGTGGTCGACTATCTGGAATTCCTAATGGTTTAATTTCCAGTTCAATGTATCCTGAGTATGTCAAAGTATTTCCATCAGCACATTCAATATTTATGAAATCTTCAATAGGATGGATGGTTTGTCCTTGTAAAAAGTTTTCATAAAATGACTGGGAAATTGTTGATACAGTAGATCCAGTGTCAATAAGAGCTTTTGTTGTTATTTCTCCAGATATAATAATTTCAGTTTCTGTTGATTCTCCAATTAACTTTGGTAATCTGTTGGGGCTCTGCATACTCTGACCTATAGTTTGCCCCTTGGCGAAGGTCGATATGCGTTTAAATATCCCCTCTTCATATAATCACCTCTGACTCGGCATCCTATCTGTAAATGGCCCTGCTGACCACATTTCCAGCATACTGGTGTTTCTCCTTGTGGTCTAATACCTGTATTTGGGTTTGCAAATTCTGGTGTCAAAGGTGTCTGTTGATACTGGAATCTGTTATACATTGGCCTTCTGAATCTGTGAGGGCCTCTGTATCTTGGTGTGTAATTTCCTCGTACTATACTTCTACTCTGATGTTGATCATTTGCTCTTTCTCTTTTTAACGCTTCTAATTCTGTAGATAATCTATTCACCGTTGTAATCAATTCCTCAGTTTCATTTGATTTCTTTTCCACATTTGTTCTTTTCGCTGGTATAGGTTTATTTTGTTTCTCTGACTCGCTTTTCCTTTTCTCTCTGTCTTGTTCTAATATCCTCATTGCTCTCCTTAAGTCGTCAAATTCTGGGTATTTATCATATAGATGACCGGATATGTCTTTTAAACTGGTTCTCATCCCTGACCAAAACATGTTTCTTAGCATCTCATTCTCATCATCTGGATTTACTAGTCCTTGTATCAGAGCTTTTGATAATAAGTCCTCTAACCTGCATCCCCAGGCAGATATATCTTCATTTTTCTGCTGTTTGGCACTGTAAAAATTTGCCAGCAAAGACTCTTTCTCCTCAACTAAACCATAGATGCTATCTAGCTTGTATAATATTTCATCCACAGATGCATTAGGTCCTAACCTCATTAACAGTCTACTTGCTGATCCTCGTAATGAACGACGTATAGCTAAACAAATAATATTGTCAGCATACCCATCTGTTTGTAAACATTCAACTTCATACCTCCACTGATCATAAAGTATATCACACTTTTTGTCACCCGAGAATATTGAAATTTTAGGGACACCACTAAGAGGGATATGTGATAGTGGATTGGGCTGGGTGGATGCATGGGCTGAAGTATTGGGAGGGGTAGCTGGGTGGGATGATGGGCTGTGTTTGGGTTGGGACTGGGCTGGGGTTGCAAAACTGGGCTGGGGAGGGAAACTGGGCTGGGGAGGGAAACTGACTTGCTGAGAAGGATTTGCAGACAGACTGGGTGATTCACTTTTCAATTTCTCTGCATATTGCAATACCCAATTTTTAAATTCTGCTGAGCTACCACTCTCAGGCTTAATTTCTAATTCTTTCATTATATCTGATAAATCAGACATCTCATCTTCAGTCATACTTGCCATGATGACCACAAATAAACAACACAAATACAAATTCATATATCAATGAAAAATAAGTCAGAGACTCAATAGTGATACATGCAAGAAACCGCCGCGTAGCAGCAATGCAAAGAAACCGTAGCGTTTGTTCAACACACGGACACACACACACACAAGTTGTTTATCACATCTTTAAACTGTTTGCTGGTATTTATTTGTACTCTTACATTTAAATTATCTAATATTTACAATATTTTAAATACTGGTTAAATTGTTTGTTTACTCTTGTTTAATTTAACCTTATTAAATTGCACTAGATTTATAATTAAATTCAATTATTGTTTACTCAAAGCAGACAGATATTAGTGTGGTATGATAACACTATGGGTATAGGAACCTCAAACAGACAAATTATTTGATCAGAAAATATTTGAGTTGCTGTTTTGTACAGTATGTGATGATCAACAGTAACTATCTGTGTGTTGTGTACACCTATTCACCAACCAACAGTCTCTACACTGGGATAAGATTGATGAATTAACACTCAACCCGAATTTCCTCAGATCAATATACAACTGACACCTGTTATCAAGTTCTTACCTTTCTATAGACCAGGTCAATGTCAATGGAAGTTATAATTAGTGGTATGAGTTTTCAATAATAATAAATTAGAACCACTAAATACACAAAGCAAACCAAAAGGTAAACAAACTAAGTAATGGCAAAATTCAATACACAATGACCCGAAATACAACACAAGTTTGGGTCAAATAAATGTTCAAACACCAGAATGAATAATAAATATGTACACCTTAATTAAAGGAGTCAAATATATTTACTTTTTCCAACGCTGTTGGTCCATGGTACCCGCGAATAATCATCAACGAAGGCCTTTGTAGCAGATAAACATGTGCACATAGTAAACAGAGAAAATTCAGATTACTCACAAGTCAGTGTCACTGAAACGCTTGGTCGGATATTTCCGGAAATGTTCACAGAGGAATGGCATGCACTAAATAAATAATCGGATACTTCCGGAATCGTTGTACCACTTGGGATATGAATCGTCGTTGTGGCGTAGACGATGGACGTCGGATGTTGTGACGTGGAGGAACGCTCTAAATGGGTTGAGGTTCATTTACGTTGGGCGCCATTTTTGTAACGGGAATCCCGGCAATAATAAGTTGAAGAACTTTCTGGTTTCAAGAGTTTTATATATCAATAATTATATGGCTCTGAAATTAATATAAAATATACAATAACATTATAATGGTACAATAAAATATAATAATAGATATACATAGTAGTCATTATTCAAATATATCATAAATGAATATTTCACTCAATGGAATGTTGTTACACTATACATGTACAAAGGGCAATAACTCTTACAAGCTTAATCTACTTTCCAAAATCGTGAAGAGTTATCTTTCATATATAATCAAAATAATAAAACAGTAATGCATACCGGTTTGTGGAACCAAGTCCATCTGACAAACTGTATAGGTCTTTCCAGATATGGTGTTACACTATATTAATAATAAATAAATTCCTAAAGATATGCTCTTTACAATAATTCTGAATTTATACTAAAATACTTCATATGAAAATATTTACTTATGTACATTTAATAGGATATGAATATATTAACTCATATGAAATTATCAGATTTATCAACATCTGATCTAGGCAAAATATTCTATATACATAGTTTTCACAAAGTATCAAATTCTTAGTTTCTTCTTTATATCTTAATTCATATTCTAATATAGATTAAAATGTTAAAATATTAGTACTTACATGTTTCTGTACTGTTTCAGTCAGGAAGTCAGTAAGATTTCAAAATAATTCAATAATTCACCAGATCTAGTTTTCTACATGTCTGAAACTCTGAGATCTTTCAAACTGAGTAAATATCACTCACTAGACAATGTAAAACCCTTGACCAATGAAATGTAAATGTTCAACCAATGAATGAATGAGTGCGTGAAATGTATAGGTGGATCAAGAGGGATGGGTGGTAACACTTAATGCCTCATTAGTAATAGAAAGAGTTTAGATTTTAATTTAATTAACTATTTTAAATGTATTTTATTTATTTATTTATTTATTTATTTATTTATTAAAATATACATCTACTACACCTCTTTAAAGTTATCTTTATCAGACACAACCCAAATTCTTATTAGCCCCTGACAGGACTTTCACTTGCAAATCCAGAGGGGTCAAATCTGTAACAAGGAAGGAGAAAATGCACGGCTTGACCGTGAATCTAAGAAGGGACCCATGCATCACCGGTCAGATGCTCTACTGACTGAGCTTACTTGGCCTATATCCATGACCCATACCATTAGACTTGCATAAACTTAAAAGTATTTCATTAATATATTGATTGATATTATGGTACATATCAGTCAACCATCATTAACTGAAATCAATTGAAAAAAATCAAAACTTTTATTCACCAGTGACAACATTGAACGAAGTCATTTTTGAAAACATTATAAATGACTGTTAAAGGTGCTTAAATTTCTAAAATTTAAAGTATACTAGTTTTCCTGCTGGGAATTACTGTTGCCAGCCAGGAATGAAACTTCTAAAATAAATGCCACATTTCTTACAGAGTGAGAAGTACTGTGGGAGGAAAGTTGATGAATATATAAACTTTACAAATAACACGGAGAAATGCATTTTCTTCAATAAAAGCAAAATAAAAAAAAAAGATTTGAGAATTACTAGAGTATATTTAGGGCTGTTAGATACCAGTCATTAGAAAATAAGACCTCTATAACTTAGTGTAAATGTTATCAATATTATTTTTTTAAATTTATTTAACATATTGACTGCTTTAATTTGAAAATGAATACTAGTAACAGCAATTAGTTCATTGTTGTGCCAATTTGCTCCAAGATTTCACAACCTCGAAAACTGCATATTCTTTGAGGATCATACTTTCTTATATGATTGCCCATATTTCTCAAAATAATCACTGGTTTTATATTTACAGGCTACTTGAATCTTCAATTTATACTCTTTTTAGTTAAAATCTGAAAAAAAATCCATTAACTTGAATCAGAATTCACTTAAACCTACATGAATATATCCCTTACTCAGATAAGTATACAATGACTTTTCACAACATAACGGTATATATAAATTTGACTTTATCATTGAGTTATTGTTTAATTTATTTATTTTTTTTTTTTGCATAATATTAAACTAAAATTGAATTTTTAAAGCGATTGATTATTTTTTTTCATCAAAGTGTAATAGTTTCCCTGAAAAATATACTTAAATTAAAATGCTAAAAAGTCATTTTAAAATAAATTTTTTGAAAATTTGGTTTCCATGGCAACATAAAATATTAGATTTAAAAAAAAATAGTATAAATTAAAAAACACAACTTCAACAAAAATGGAACTCGTAAGTTTACTTACCTCGTCATTGGTCATTTGAAAAATTATTTTGTTAAAACAGATTCTGATTGCACACATAAGTACTCTGAAGTTGACATCAAGAAGATGCTTGAGTTTCTGATTGACAATATCTATGTGGTTTTTGGAGACCAGGTATTCCAACAATCTATTGGAATTCCCATGGGTACAAATTGCGCTCCGTTATTAGCAGACTTATTTTTATATTCATATGAAGCAGAATTTATGCAAAATCTTATGCGTGAAAAGAAGAAAACACTTGCTGTGGCCTTCAACTCGACATTTAGATATATCGACGACGTATTGTCAATTAATAATGATAATTTCCATTCCTACGTCGACACGATATATCCTGGTGAGCTTGAGATAAAAGATACCACAGAGTCCGACACTTCTGCTTCATACTTGGATATTTTACTTGAAAAAGACACTAATGGTAATCTAACAACCAAGCTATATGATAAACGTGATGACTTTAACTTTTCTATCGTCAACTTCCCTTACTTATGCAGCAATATACCTTCATCACCTGCATACGGAGTATTTATATCTCAGTTGATTCGATACGCAAGAGCATGCTCTACGTATGAACAATTTCTTAAACGAGGTAAATTATTGACAAGCAAGTTGATGAAACAAGAATATCAACAGTCTCGTTTAAAGTCATCATTTCGTAAATTCTATGGTCGATACAATGACCTTGTCAGCAAATACAATTTATCATTGAATGAAATGCTGACTGACGTTTTTCATACCAATTGTTAGTCCATTACTAGTATTTATACACTGAATTGACTACGGATTTTTTTTCTCGTTATTTCCTGATTATGACAATGAGCACACGGCGGGTGTGACCGGTCAGCAGGGGATGCTCACTCCTCCATGGCACCTGATCCCACCTCTGATGTTTCGGAGGTCCGTGTTTGCTCTGCTCTTGTTTTGTATATTTGTTTAATGGACGTTGAGATTGAATACTGTTCGTTATTTCCATATCCTTATTGCTATATATTTGCCAAATTTCAAGCAAATTGGTTGTCAACAATTTTAGATATTTGCATTTTAGTACACCATTGTGATAATTTTGTTGATATTACAAAACAACTCAGTCCTGAGGTTACAGCGCACGTAAAACAAGTCAGCACACAAAGGGTTAAGAATAAGCACACTACTTTCGATCTAATTATTACTTCACTTTAAAATTGATTTATGCGCTTGGAGGTTTGATGAGGTGTGGGTGGGAGTTCCACATTAAAGTAAACGTATTTAATTCCTAAACAAAATGCAAACTCAGTTTCAAGCTTTCATCCAAACAGAACAAAATAGAATCAAAAGCAATTGTTATCAGAGAATATCTTTTCAGCATCTTAAATTTTATAAATTGTTAACTTTTAAAATATATATCGTATTTTTACTCAATTCTCCTCCATTGAGGTTTTAGAATAACTCGTAAACTTCTTGTATTTTGAAGGTGGAGAGAATAGACATGCGCCATTCACGTTTTATTTTGTATTTGCATGTTATATACAGGAATGTCCACTTTTGTATTGTGATGTCCAATATTGTTATGCGAATTTTTATACACAAAATATGTCCCCTATTGTGTTGTAGATTTTTATACACAAATGTCCCCTATTGTATTGTGAATTTTTATACACAAAATATGTCCCCTATTGTGTTGTAGTTTTTATACACAAATGTCCCCTATTGTGTTGTGTATTATTATACACAAAATATGTCTCGTATTGAGACTATTGGCAGCAGAGCAGCTTAAGAATTTTTCAAAACGTAGCCCCTACGCTATATAAAATTTTAGCCAATTATCATATACCAGTGGCGGATTTAAGGGGGGCGCACCCGCCCCCCCCTAAAATTGTCAAAGTTAGAATAAATCAAATATGTCTACTTGGTAGACCTCATTTACACCCTTCAAAATCTCTAGAATCCAGGAGCTTCCCGGTGCTTCGCCCCTTGGGCCCCCACCAAGGCTTTCGTAGACCTCATTTAAACCCTTCAAAATCTGTAAAATCCAGGAGCTTCCGGGGGCTTCGCCCCCAAGGCCCCGAACAGGGCTTTGCCCTGGACCCACTGGAGGCCTCAAGGCGGCCCCCAGACCCTTTGCCTATTTTGGCGCCCCCCCCCCCTCCTTACTCCAAATACTGTATCCGCGCATGTATACTAGAAAAATAATTAATGTAATTTAAGGTGACAAAAAAGTGTGAAGAAAATTAAAGATAGTTACAGAAAGATGGAAATTGGAACATCTTAGTAAATTAAAATTTCTTAGTATATGTATTTTTTAAATCTATTTTTTTAATCATTTACAACCAAAAAAGATCCAAAAAAAATATCCTTCTATTCGATCAGTTTTTGTTTGTATCATCTGTCCTTAACATGATAACAAATCTGTTATTATAAACTGCATGAAATTGATCGATTAATTCCTCTGGAGAACTTTTCACTCATAGGTAGACGTACACCACCGCTCTCCGGTGGAGAGCTTTAAACTTTGCCCTACACTCGGCAACCAGGGTCATTGAGCAGTGAGGGATCTTTTTTGTGCCAGCACCTACTTTGACTCCGAACTTCGGTTAATACAGTCTAAAACCCGCGGCTAAAGTATCATTTTCACTCAAATATGATTGATACTGTTTAACATCCCTCTTTAGAATATTTCACTGATATGGAGATGTGAATGGCTGCAATTTTAGGCATATACGGCCTTTGAGCAGGAAGGGATCTTTATCGTGCCACACCTGCTGTGACACGAGGCCATGGTTTAAACGGTCTCATTCGAAGGACCGCCCCGTTTAGTCACCTTTCACGACAAGCTACTGAGGTACTGGGGTACTGAGGGCCTATTCTAACCCAGATCCCCACAGGGCTTCACTCAAAGAAAACCATTGTCAACTAAGGCGCAGCCAAGGTTGCCAAAGATTTTGAAGGGTGAGAATTCCAAAGCAGCATTTAACTTCATGCTCTATGCATTATAATATTCTTAATATTCTATGAAAACATTATAATTAGGGGTACTGTAGCAATGAGCTCCGTAAATAATACCCCCGCCTTTCATCTGAATATAATAGCAGTATCCATGTTTTCTCTGGAAAAATCAAAATATATCAGGGCGTGATTTCATTAGTCAACGGATAAAAGTGGCTGCGTCTCGGGAAAAAGTCCTGGTCATGGGGAATTCTAATGTTGCTAGCTCGCCAATTATATACTTTTTGACTGTTTTATTATATTTATATATAATTAAAGAAAAATACAGGATTACGAATGAAGGGGGATTAGCTTCCGGACTAAACGCACGGGGATCGGTCAATCTTTTGGGGATTAGTCCATTCACATGTACACCTACCGCTGAGTCATTAGATCGATTGATTGATTGTATGTTGTTTAACGCCCCGCTCGAGGATTTTTCACTCATATGGAGACGCCCTGAGCCATTAATACTTCTAATCCTTCTAATCTGAGGAGACTTGCATTTCTTTTGAAAGCTAAACTTTTGGGTTGGAACCCAATGATTTGAAATATAATTATAACTACCGGTACACAAGCTGAAATACACTTATTTTTCATTTAAAAATCTATTTGTCATTTATTTTATAATAATGCAGCTGTGGTTTATATAGACTCTATATATATAAAAACTCTGCCTAAGAAAGAGAGAAGGCCTAATTTGGCTCTGGTGTGATTTCGCCTGGGGGAGGCGGAGGGATTCTACTCTAGGGGAAATCCATCTCTATAACTCAAGTGCCAACTTTTTTCAGATAAATCTTAAAACCATGAAGACGAGGGCGCTTGTATTCATATCTCAAGCCAAAAGTTTGTTAAAAGTACCCTATTTGCAGCAGTTGCAACTGAAATGTCTTGTAAATTTTCTTTTATAATTTAAACAACGATTGCGCAAAACATATTTTACTCCCGAATTTTTTTTTTACATTTACGTTAATTAAGTTCATTTGTATATTTCTTATAAAAATAAAATGATTTGAATTTAATAAAATGTATAGTAGTCATAAAGATTTGTTGCAATCAAAAAACACGTAATACTTCCGCATCATCGGTTTTCGATGTGAAACAAAAATAACTAACTGTTGGAAGGTTTTGAAATTAAAAGATAAAATAAATTAATTCCTTTCTATACTGTCTTTGCTTTGAAAGATTTTTTTTTTATTTATTGTTATACCTTAAAGCCGCTTCATCCGAAATAGGCACATATTATCTTTATCAATAAAAGTATGTCATTACATAGATAATATATAGAAATTAATTATGAGATTGATTTAATAGTTTATTACAACAATCCTTGCATAGAAAACATATACCAAAAACCTTGTTGATAAACAGCAGTTCCTGACTGGAAGTTAAGATCTGTTTTGAAGTCATCTTTAAAAAAAAACCTTTATCGGATATATTTAATTATGAAGAGATTTCAAACCCGAGTATTTTTCTCAATAAGTAGAAGCTAAGTCATGAACTATCTTTTAAAAAATAAAGAATTAATTGAATATAATCCATAGTAATTTTTATTTTAATATTTTATTTATTTACAGAATAAAGGAAAAAAAGTGGGTTTAGTAACGAGGGCTAGAATATTGCCTGTATACACTTTGTTGGGGAAAAATGTTCGGGTTTGATCTTCACGAGTTATACATGTAAGCGATAAATTTTATTTTTCGAAGATGACTTCAAGCAATGTCAACAAATGTCAACAAAGGATTATTTATTGTCTGACCTAACAAAAATTATTTTTTTAACTTTTGAATTTTGATATCTTTAAAAAGAAAAAGACTTTGGGGATATAATTTGACCAAAGTTGAAATAATTTATGGACAGTTATTTTTCGAGAAGAAAAACGAATATTTTTTTTGCGATTACAATCGGACCAAGCGGCTTTAAAATAATTGTTCATGTCTGTACGATAAAAAAGATTTTCAATGCTTAACTGAGCTGGCATGAAAAAACAATATTGGACGCTGTTTGAGATGTTGGACAGGTCTATGAGATGTTGAACCGCTTACATCACAGAATGGGCGGAGCTTAATCACATTTTCATTCGTTGGCGTTTAACAGTGACGAATCTGAGGTTACATTACGGAAGACAGTACAAAATGCATGTATGTCCAAAAACATAAAAAAATGAAAGGTATAACACAACATTTATTGACTATGTTCTCGAGCAAAATGCGTTTTGTTGACCCTCGAACCTAACGGCCTTTTGGTTCTTTAGGTTCTTGCTTCCGAACTTAGTAAATTAATGTGTAATGTTTTAATGAAAGTGCCTCAAAGATGCAATGTATAAATGTAAATGTTTTAAAGAAGTCGTCGAACCCCGTTTCTGTAATAATGACGAGTATACATGTATGTAAATGATTTTAAAGTGTTTATCGATTATATTCAATAACATGACCATAATCATAAGGCCAAATTAGATTCTTCTTCTTTAATTGGGTCATTTTGCGGAGTGGTACTATCATTGCCCTTTTCAGACATTGTGTTATATTTTTATAGTTGCAAGTATGTCAAACGACAATCATTGAACTTGTTCAATACTGAACAAAAGATTTGATAAATAAAAAAAAAAGAAAGCAAATGCATAAACATCAATGTCAGGTGTGAACTTAATTGCAATCACCATATTGAAATGCCATCAATCATGCCAATGCCACTGCAGCAACAAGGTCAGTGATGTCAAATTGATAAATTTAACGCAGATAACTTAATTTTAAAACCATATAAGAAAACTTAAATATATATTTTCACAATGCAATAATTATTCATTATTTCCGTATTTGATTTGAAATATTAAGCATTCAAGTGCCAATGAAGACAAGGTCTTAATCAGTGATGAAAACCGGTGGTAATAAGTAAATAAAGGGCACAAAAGAGGGTGTTTTGTTCATTTTGGAAAATGTCCCCGTTTAGATACAATATAACAAGAACTGGTATGTGAATATTAATGAGTGTAAAATAGGTCCCCGTTTGTGCCGTGAAATGTGCTTTGCTTAAAATTAAAGATATTGATATGTTCTCATTATATTTGTCATCAGGATTACAGAGTGATTAATGTTTTAGGTCAAAAGCCAATGAAATATTAAAAATAAAGAAGTCCCCACTTTGACACTCTTTAACCCCTGTCCCCGTTTGACACCCTTCACACGTACACACACACACCCTGTGTGCGTGCGTGAAGGGTATCAAACGGGGACATTTGTTTGTTTACACACCTTCCAACCGGGGACGACCTTCCAACCGGGGACGTCCCCGGTTGTCTTCGATTAAAAATAGCGCCAAATTCGAAATCAGGGATGTCTAACTACCCCAAAAAACCCAAAAAATCCATTTTTTAACATGTTGAAAAAATGTCCCCGGTTAGTTAGGATTAAAAGATGTGTGTTAGTGTGAACTTTTCATAATGAGCGAAGGTTCGTACTTGGGGGTTACACACGTGTCCCCGGTAGTATAGTGAAAAACGTGTCACGTGACCTTTCCTGAAACAAACATTACCTTAAGATATATTCTCTTTCTTATTTTTAAGTCCGTATTTTTTTTAAATGTTAAGGTTACATATATTATTTTACGTTACTAGGGCATGATCATCAGCCAGTTTGACAATCTGACAAACATTCGTGTCATTGGAAAATCTGGGTTATAGATGTACGATTGACTGAGTATTTACGTATGTAAATTAAGTTTCTTAATCGTGCCTATAATTTTTTTAAGGAATGAAGGTCATTGAAACTTACGTTATTCGATTAATTCGATAATTCTAACATAACGTGGGGCAGTTTGCACGTTATAAACCACGCAATATTGCAGTTTGATGATTGACGATAAGCAGTCACGATACATTCAGCATAATTCATAGGCGTCGAAAGCAAGTTAAACTGGGGGGGGGCTAATATTAAAATGGGGCTAATCCCCAATAAAACCGTAAACCCTATTTTCAATGTCCACATAATGTATTTCTTTGCAAAAAAGTGGAGGACTTAAGCCGATAAATTGAAATAATATTCTTTATATTATGTTTGAATTCTGCAGTAGGGTTGTTTTTATTAAAGCTGAAACATATTTCTTGATTTATTGACAAAATAATACTCATTTAGATAAAAAATGTTTTAGTATAATTCGCATCGTTAATTTAAGAATTTCCTGTAAATATAAATTTCACCAGAATTGAACGTTGTCATGCATTCTTTTTTAGGGGGGGGATAAGAGCGGGGTAGGGGTTGGGAAGTTATAGCATACAGTGTTTTTACCATTTTATTTCTAAGCTGTTATTTGCATAGCTAAGGATGGTAGACATATCCATATAAATGCATGAGATTCCTACAATGTGCCTTGTAATAGTAGTGTGGCAAAAGCTAGCTGCAGAACGGTAGTTATCCGAAAAATGATTTTGACAGACTGGAGAGCTACAGTCCCATTCATTGTGAAAACTGTATATTTATTGCCTGGACAAAAAGCAGCGCTTAGTTTTGAATTTATTCTTCCATTTTTTTTTTTACCTCAACTGCAAAAAAAGATGTATCTTTAAAAACTCTCGTTCAAATATAGGACTGGTGACATCTGCACAAAGTGCGTTGAACCAAATTATCTTGTAAACCAAATTGAAAGTATAAATAGTCGAAATTTTTGATTATCACAGGAGGGCTATTAACAACAATAAAATTTAAAAATTAAGCTTCGACAGTGTAAGATTTCTGAAGGGGAGAGACACTGGAAGGAATCCAAAAAAATATCAATAAATACCTCGCTTCATGAAAACGAAATGTTTAATGTGACGTTGAAGAGAAGGAAGGGGGTTATGCTGCAATATTTCCATTTCTCATTTTTCTCTCTGTGATATCTCTTTGAAACTTAGCGGAGTTAATTCCTTGGTCCTTATACCGTTATGTAAGTTAGGCAGGTCAATAGGTCAGGAGCTAAGGAGGCGTAATATGCATTCAAATCTCGTGCGCATCTGTCTGCGACTCTAACGCTAAGGAGACCAAATTTGCATGAAAATCTCGTGCGGCTGCTGTTGTGTTTGACTTCAGTGACCAATGGCTATTGAAATTGGGATGGGAATCCTCGTGTAAGTTAAATCTATGTCTGCATTTTATTTAAGTCTAAATCTACAATTTTATTTTCACAATGAAATGGAAATATAAGGAATCACTGTCTAGAAAACATGGGATAATTGATGCATAATGGGCTTCGCCCGTTATGCAAATTATCCCATGTTTCCCACTTTTGTTGATGCCCTGGCATACTATACTAACTAGACAGTGATTCCTTAATTTTATGCTGTCTATATGCCACAGCTATCTGATCATACCCCTTAGAATTCGGAGTTTGTGAAGACGAGATATTGAAAAAACCTATGTACTATATGAAACTTGTGCGATTCACAAAAATAGCTTATATTGAGTATTTACAATAAATCTGATTAATTAAAAGGATCCTCTATCTATAATTAATCAGTAACCTTTGTAAATATTCGTACAACCATTACATCTGCTACTAGAATTGTCAAATTTAAAATATAAAAAAATTATATTTTTATAATACACAGAATAAGTAGCAGTCCACTCCCGGTACGTCGGTACATGGAAGTTGTTATGCATGGACATATACATGTAGTTCATGTACAATGCTTACGTTTGATCACAGTCGAAAGAGAGAAAGGAAGAAGGCGTTAAGAATAATGAAGAAAAATTTTTATAATCATTTGACTGCTTTTACGAAAAAGGGTCCTTTAAGACATATGCAAGGTACCTTACCTGCTGATAATTTTTCAAGATATTTTAAATTTAAGATTATAGTGTCATCAGATGTTTATAGACAAAAAATCAGCATGCATTACCAGGGTTTTTGAAAGATAACAAATTATGAAAATTTTTACATTATTCAAAGAAAAGTATATACAAAAATTACAAAACACAATTTACAGATTCTTTTTAAAAATTTGTTTTAGAAGAGGTGTGCAAATCCATAATTATATAAAATTTTAAAGTATTGCACACAGGTCCATCATCTAGTAGAATTCACCTCCAGGGAAGAGCTCAATAAAGTTCAAAGTATATTGCATATGACCTTAAAGTCAAAATGTCATTTCGGTATCGTCGTTATTCAGTAGGAACGTATAATGACGTCACGTGCAACGAATTAAGTTTCCAATTATCAAATAACTTTTATGACATATATAAACTCTTAAAAGATGTTTTTTTATAATTGTCTTCTTTCAAGATCTTAAATTTCCAATTTGTATACTATGAAGATGAATTTGTTCTCTTCCATAGGCAGATCTAGTAATTTCGCCGGGATTGAGGGGTATATACAAATTCTGAAAACAGATTTTGGTAATTTGGAAATATAATATGTGTACCGTACAATTCAACACTAAGATATTTGATATTTTAGCTCGATTAAAAGATACAAAGCACTTGTAAATTAAGACATAAAAACTACTGATGACTTATACTTTTTCTATCAAAAATGTCGGATGGTCATTTAAAGGAAGTAAATAATATCTTGGCAGCTTAATATATTGTTTCTTTTCCAATTGTTTCATACATATACTTTTAAGAATAAGTACACTACTGTCGATCTAATTATTACTTCACTTTAACATTGATTTATGCGCTTGGAGGTTTGATGAGGTGTGGATGGGAGTTCCACATTAACTGTATTTAATTCCTAAACAAAAATCAAACTCAATTTCAAGCTTTCATCCGAACAAAACAAATTAGAAACAAAAGTAATTGTTATCAGAGAATAGCTTTTCGGCATCTTAAATTTTATAATTGCTACCTTTTAAAAAACACTCCGTATTTTTACTCAATTCTCCTCCATTGATGTTTTAGAATAATTCATAAACAT
>PRKT01000828.1:136741-150785 GCA_003671525.1 Saccostrea glomerata | reverse complement strand
TCGAAAGAGAGAAAGGAAGAAGGCGTTAAGAATAATGAAGAAAAATTTTTATAATCATTTGACTGCTTTTACGAAAAAGGGTCCTTAAAGACATATGCAAGGTACCTTACCTGCTGATAATTTTTCAAGATATTTTAAATTTAAGATTATAGTGTCATCAGATGTTTATAGACAAAAAATCAGCATGCATTACCAGGGTTTTTGAAAGATAACAAATTATGAAAATTTTTACATTATTCAAAGAAAAGTATATACAAAAATTACAAAACACAATTTACAGATTCTTTTTCAAAATTTGTTTTAGAAGAGGTGTGCAAATCCATAATTATATAAAATTTTAAAGTATTGCACACACGTCCATCATCTAGTAGAATTCACCTCCAGGGAAGAGCTCAATAAAGTTCAAAGTATATTGCATATGACCTTAAAGTCAAAATGTCATTTCGGTATCGTCGTTATTCAGTAGGAACGTATAATGACGTCACGTGCAACGAATTAAGTTTCCAATTATCAAATAACTTTTATGACATATATAAACTCTTAAAAGATGTTTTTTTTTTTATAATTGTCTTCTTTCAAGATCTTAAATTTTCAATTTGTATACTATGAAGATGAATTTGTTCTCTTCCATAGGCAGATCTAGTAATTTCGCCGGGATTGAGGGGTATATACAAATTCTGAAAACAGATTTTGGTAATTTGGAAATATAATATGTGTACCGTACAATTCAACACTAAGATATTTGATATTTTAGCTCGATTAAAAGATACAAAGCACTTGTAAATTAAGACATAAAAACTACTGATGACTTATACTTTTTCTATCAAAAATGTCGGATGGTCATTTAAAGGAAGTAAATAATATCTTGGCAGCTTAATATATTGTTTCTTTTCCAATTGTTTCATACATATACTTTTAAGAATAAGTACACTACTGTCGATCTAATTATTACTTCACTTTAACATTGATTTATGCGCTTGGAGGTTTGATGAGGTGTGGATGGGAGTTCCACATTAACTGTATTTAATTCCTAAACAAAAATCAAACTCAATTTCAAGCTTTCATCCGAACAAAACAAATTAGAAACAAAAGTAATTGTTATCAGAGAATAGCTTTTCGGCATCTTAAATTTTATAATCGCTACCTTTTAAAAAACACTCCGTATTTTTACTCAATTCTCCTCCATTGATGTTTTAGAATAATTCATAAACATGTTCCTTTTCGTATTTTGATAAGCCTAAGGTACATGTATATACATACGTCATTCACATTTTTTTGCATTTGCATGTTATATACAGGAATATCTACTTTTGTATTGTGATCATTTATACCCACAATGTCCCCTATTGTATTGTGTACTTTTAAACACAAATGTCCCCTATTGTATTGTGTACTTTTATACACAAATGTCCCCTATTGTATTGTGTATTTTTATACACAAAATATGTCCCCTATTGTATTGTGTATTTTTAAACACAAATGTCCCCTATTGTATTGTGGATTTTTATACACAAAATATGTCCCCTATTGTATTGTGTATTTTTATACACAAATGTCCCCTATTGTATTGTGTATTTTTATACATAAAATATGTCCCCTATTGTGTTGTAGTTTTTATACACAAATGTCGCTTATTGTATTGTGTATTTTGTGTGCCAGCACCTATTGCGACACGGGACTACGGTTTATACGGTCTCAAATCCGCGGCTAAAGGATCATTTTCACTCAAAGAAAACCATTGTCAACTAATGCGCAGCGAAGGTTGCCAAAGATTTCGAAGGGTGAAAATGCCAAAGAAGCATTTAACTACATGCCTCATGCATTATAATATTCTTAATATTCTATGAAAACATATTACAACTAAAGGTACTGTGAGCAATGAGCTCACTAAATAATACCCCCGCCTCCCATATGAATATAATGGCAGTATCCATGTTTTGATCTGGAAAATCCCCAAAATATATGTAAGATGAAAAAGTAAAATAGGAGGTGCACAATGGCAATATGTAATAAAGATTTTATGAAAGTTGCATTAAATTTCCTTAGCTGGTATGAGAGGAGTTGCAGATAAGAGATGGGTTACCCCAAAGCGTAACAGAAGGACGTACAGACGGACAGACGAGCATACCATTTTTTAATATATACCCTCCCACTTTTCAAGCGGGGGTATAATGAACCTTGCGCGCATGAATTCTGAACAATCAATATTTTTTTTTTTATAATATCACCGTCATCAAGTTAAGGAGTGTTGATTGTTGCTACGCTTGAGGGCGTGGTTTCATTAGTCAGCGGATAATAGTGGCTGTGTCTCGGAAAATAGTCCTGGTCAAGGGGAACTAGAATCCTGCTAACTCACCAATTATATACTTTTTGACTATGTTATTATACCGATATAAAAGTAATTTAAAAAAAAAATAAAGGATTACGAATAACCGGGGATTAGCTTCCGGACTAACGCACGAGGATTAGCCCCTTAACATATTAGAACCGAAACAAAAGTAAAATCTAGAGATAAGAGATAACCGGGGAATTAACTTCCGAAGCAGGTATTAGATCATTTGACTATCTCACGGGGATTAGTCCATTCGCAGAGATTTCTAGGGAATTATTCACATTTTACTGCGTAGCTTTTATAGAGGAAAAAATCAGTAGACGTATAAAATAAAAGGAGAAAACTAACTATTCATGAAATAATTAATTCGTTTTCACATGATGCGAACTCAATCAATTCTTCCGTTCATTAGATTCAAGCAAAAGATAAGTAATAAAAAGTATGTATAAATAAAGGACTTTCTATGAAAAAAATCTTTAAACAGCCTTGTCAAAAAGAACATTAAAAATACATCTACCGCTGAGCCATTTGAGGTGTTAATACATCTAATCTGGGGAGATCTGGTTTCTTTTGAAATCTAAACATTTTGGTTGATGATTTGAAATATATACTTCCTAAATGCAACACTCATTTACCATTCAAAATCTGTTTGTCGTTTATTTTATTACAATGCGGCTGTGGTTTATATTTACTCTCTATATGACAAGGGATGGGAGATCCTACTCTGAGAAAGATATAGCTGCAGATCTGTAGCTCTCCGAAATTGATAGACCGGAGAGTTACAGTGCCACCCATTGAAAAAACTGTTTAATATTTATTGCGCACAAAAAAGTGCGCTCTGTTCTTGATTAATTCTTCCGATTCTTACCTCTATTGCAAATAAGGAAAGATTCAAAAAATTCTTTTATCTTCTATCAAGTACTCTCGTAGTTGACATCTGAACGAAGCATATTGGACCGAATTATCTTTGAAACCAAAATGGCAGTATAAATAAGCGAAATTTTCTATGATTACAATATGAGGGTTCTGAGGACTTAGTCTATTAACAACAATTATGAGGAATGTTTGGTTGTGGAAACAGCGAAAGAATATGTAAGGAACACACGGTTAGTAATATACTCACCGTCAATGAAAACGCAACACTCTAATTTTAGGGTGAAAAGTATATACGGGTTATAACTATGTACTAAAAAAATTAGGACATCTTTTACTTTGCCTAATCAGTTATTTAACGGTTGAATGAATTTCTTTCCTCTACCGGAAGTTGCTTCTTAGCCCTCTTAACAGAAATCAAATTTTTGCATTTTTAATAAAATTTTTAACAATATTTTTGGTTTTCAAGGTTTTGTAGCTGTTTATCACAAGTATTGTACTAGAATCCAGGGAAAAAATCCTTCTTTCTTTACCGGATGTGATGCCTATATTTCCTCAAAATGACTGATTTTCATTGCTAATGCTGGAGATTCTCAAAATCAAGAAAAAAGGAGCTGCAGATCCAAATGTACACTATTTAACGACTCATCAGGCTCACGTGTTTCAATAGCATAAATAAAAGTTTCTTGACCGGAAGTCCAAGAGTTACTACACTACGCCAAGTTAGGGAAAATTCGACCGTAGTATCTGAACAACAGACAATTAAAAATGCCCAAGAATATTTATTTCGCTCAGATAAAGACATTGATAAACCTAATGCATGGTAGAAATCGGACTGTGTACATGTATGTTGTACATGGCGGACTAGCATGTTTTAATTAAAGATATGTATGCCGAGTTAAACAGTATTTTTGCACAACTGAAATCGAATAAAAATTTCTGAAGTATGATAAGCTATCAAAAATGAAGCATTCTTGCAAATTCGACGAAATTTTATTCGGTATTAACAAAGTACTGCTCTGGAAATGAACACGATATTCTCATGCATATTTATAAGGGACTGACGTTTATCCTGGATCTGCGCATGTGCGCGGGAAAAGCATCGCAAGAATCATCAGTTCAAGGAAAATATTTTTTGTGACGTCTGTTCAGTGAGGAACACAAATAGACCAATCAGCTCAATGAGTTGCATTTAATGCATTTAGGGATTACTACATAAAATACTACACGTGTTTTTCAAAATGACTAGTTTTTTAAATCGCTCTTGGAAAGACTTGATGCATTATGTACATTATTATATACTAATCCATGCTCATATTTGCACACAAATGCTTAACAATGATGAAAATTAAAGTTTTCCCCACTCCATTGTACAGGTCCGTTTGTTTAGAGTTTACCCATGCTGTACTAGTGGACATTTTCGGTTGGCTGAACATTAACGGATCTCTAGTATGGAGCGCGTTATGCGCAAAAAATATTTTATGTCAAGTATACAATGTATATAAACATGATAAAGTGATTTAAACTGCTATTTTTACACTCTGAATGGGATATCGTCAATTATCCCCTAGGGTTTTTTTCAATATGAACTACATATCTGAACATATTTCGATGAAACTTACATACCATACATCTTGCCTTCTTAGAAATATAGTTGGGCTAATAAAATAAAATTAGTCTAAGAATTCCATGCAGGCCCCTAAAAACTATTCCAGTCTGAGGGCACAGCCAAGCATTTCGATGAACACCATTAAGAAAAAAATAATGCAGGTAGGCAGTATCGTTTTTTTAAGTGGGTGGGGGGACAGAACAGTTAGAATAAAAATCGACTAGCTCGAAGAAACCTGACAAGTAAAATAGGTTCCAATATCTTTCACTACTAAATTTTATTCATTCACTACAGCATTAACCTATTTAACTTTACTGCCAAACTCCAAATTTCACTTTCGAATTAGCCCGAGCCAATGCTGATAACCTACTTCCAAGATTTTTCATATCATTTTCAAGGGGTCAGAAATACTATGGTTCATATGTAAAGAATATAGTTATATTATCTAGTAGTATTCTGGTTTTGGCATTCGGTATTTTGTGCAGATCTATACATGATATTCTGTGGAATTTTATTTTTTTGAACCCTTCAGAAATGCAGAATCGAATGTATCTAATAACCATTTTGATTGATCAAATTATATCATTTGTTTGCATTAGTTATTTCATTTTGGCACAACATGGTTTCCACACTTCTTTATCCATAGTTACTGAAAGCTGTAGAAGTTCACCCAACCGAAAATGTCCATGTCCATTGAAAAGACAATTACACGTGATTATTCCTCGGTACAAAAAGCAACGAACTCTGAGGTGTGCTCACGTATTGACAATCCCTTGGCTTACACACGTGTTTGTAGTAAAAACGTAGTAGACCATCATGCTTTTCGGTTCATTCACGAGATTTGACCATTGTTTGCTGAGAACATGCGAGACCACGTGTTCATGAATATTTCAATAAGAGGCGGTTTCTTATCCGACATGGAGAGAAAATAATTTTTACCGAATAATATTTCATAACTTTTAAAAGTGATGGAGAGGAATTGTCTTATTTGCAGAAAGTATATAACTTATATAACTTGATGGGCCACCACATATATTTATTTCTTTTAGAATAAAACACTAATACGGCATATATATCTTTAAATGGTCGGAAGGAGGGTGTTTTATTTAAATGTTATCTGTTAAGAGGGCTAAAAAATCAACTTTCGGTAAAGGAATGAAAACCATTCAACCATTAAATAACTGATTTGGCAAAGTAAAAGATGCCCTTACTTGTTTGGTTTATGGTTATATCCCATATATAATGTTTCACCCTAAAAGTAGAGTGTTGCGTTTTCATTGACGGTGAGTATAGATTGAGATTATAGCTTTAAAAACATGGAGGAATAAATCGAGAACTGAGCGCACTTTTTTGTGCACAATAAATAGACAGTTTTTTCAATGGGTGGCACTGAAGCTCTCCGGTCTATCAATATATTTTTTCGGAGAGCTACAGATCTGCAGCTAAGAAAGAGAACTTTAGGAATAATTTGGTTCTGGTGTGTGAAGTACCCTTGGAGGGAAATTCTGCTCTAGAGTACTATTCTCTGTGGGGCAGTTGGGAGTTGGCTATGGGGGAAATGCAACTCTACAACACAAGTGTCTACATTTTGAAATAATTTTTTTAATAATGAGGACGAGGGTGTTCGAACCCGTCCCTACTGTACAGTATACATATCCCAAGCAATCAGATGATTTTGCAAAAAAGTTTATTGGTTTAAAGTACCCTATTTGCAGCAGTCGCAACTGAAATGTCTTGAAAATTTTCTTTTATAATTTAAGCAACGGTTGTGGAAAACATATTTAACTCCTGCGTTTTTTTTATTTCTGTTAATTTAGTTCATTTGTATATTTCTTATAAAAAATAAAATTATTTGACTTTAGTGAAATGTATTCATAAACATTTTGTGCCATTAAAAATACTGCACAGGTATAATACTTCCGGATCATTGGTGTTCTGCGTAAAACATAAAATGAATAATTGTCCTTGATTTGAATTTTTTTTTTGGTTAATGTTTTTTTTGAATAAAAGTACCTGATCAAAGATGCAATGTAATGTAAATATTTTAAAGAAGTCGCCGTACTCCGATTCTGTAATGAAACGTATAAGTAAATGCAGTGGATTTGATTTTAATTTAAGAAATAAGGTATCATTTTTTGAGTTTTATTGAGATGTAAAACGGGTTGGTCACGTGATCAAATTCCATAAAGCCCGAAGGGCTTTATGGAACATTTGATCATGTGCAAACCCGTTTTACATCTCAATAAAACTCAAAAAATGATACCTTATTACTTATATTTACATTTGTGACTTATCCACACTTTTTATTTGCCTGATTGTTAATTTAAACGTGTGAAATGCGTTTATTTTTCAAACCCAACGGCATGTATTTAATCTACTAAACGCGCATCGACCCTTTATGACGTCACAGAGAAGTTACGTCGAACGTTTATCTAAACGCACATCTATGACCTCTTGACCCCATACCTGTATTTACACAGTTATAAAAACGCTTGCCTTCAGTTGTGTTATATAAAGGAAAACATTTGCAAATGTAAATATAAGTGTTTATCGATTATATTCAATAGCTGACATTATCAAAAGGCCAATATAAATTTTTCTTTTCATTTTAAAATTGGTCATTTTTTGGAGTGGTTTTATCAGCGCCCCCTTCAGACCTTTTGTTATATTTTTTATAGTTGTAAGTATGTCAAATGACTATCATTTTTCTTGTTCAAAACTCTAATTCTGAGACAAAAAATTTGGAAATTCATAAATTACATGTAAAACAAGTAGCTTTGAATTTTGCAAACTATGTTGCAATTACCATAATTTAAATTCCATTAATCATGCTACTCGACAAAGAGGTCAGTGATGCCAAATTGATAAATTTAAGACAGATTCCTTATTTTCAAAATTATTTGAGAAGAAAAATTAAAAATAAATTTTCATCATGCAATAACTGTTCGTAATTTCCATATTTGATTTAAAATATTAAGCATTCAAGTACCTATGAAGACAGGGGTCTTAATCAGTGATGAAAACGGTGGTAATGAGTGAATAAAAGGCACAAAAGAGAAGATTTTATACGTTTTGGAAAATGTCCCCGTTTAGATACAATAAAACAAGAACTGGTGTGTGAATATTAATGAGTGTGAAATAGGTCCCCGTTTGTGCTGTGAAATGTGCTTAGCTTAAAATTAAAGATATTGATATGTTCTCATTATATTTGTCATCAGGGCTACATGGTGATTAATATTTAAAGTCAAAAGTCACTGAAATATTAAAAATGAAGAAGTCCCCACTTTGACAGTCTTTAACCCCTGTCCCCGTTTGACACCCTTCACGACTCACACACACACACACACCCTCACACACACACACACACACTTTTTTGGGGGTAAGTTTGGGTGGGAAGGAGGTGTCACACAGTGTCTCACTTTATCATGCTTTTTAATTTTTTTCTTTTAAGAACTGTTTTAGTGAAAAAAAAACCCTTTTTGTTCTGTATTTACACAATGCATTATGTTTAAAAGTGAATAATTCTCAGGAAAAATATGAAAGAAAACAAGCAATTGTGATGTGATGTGGCCCATAGGCCTCTTGTTAAAACTTCTTAAGGTTGATAAGATGAGGCAGTTAGTTTTTTAGCTCACCTGAGCTGAAAGCTCAAGTGAACTTTTCTGATCACATTTTGTCCGGCGTCCGTCAGTCTGTCCGTCTGTTTGTAAACTTTTCACATTTTCGACTTCTTCTCAAGAACCGCTGGGCCAATTTCAACCAAACTTGCCACAAAGTATCCTTGGGTGAGGGGATTCAGATTTGTTCAAATGAAGGGCCACGTCCTCATTTAAGAAGAGATAATTGAGAATTAATGAAAATTTAGTTGCATATTTAAAAAAAATCTTCTTCTCAAGAACCACTGTGCTAGGAAAGTTGAAACTTATGGGGAAACATCCCCAGGTAGTGTAGATTCAAGTTTGTTCAAATCATGAACCCCGATGGTAGGGCGGGGCCAAAATGGCCGACCAAAGTTTTACATAGAAATATGTAGGAAAATTCTTTTAAAATCTTCTTCTCAAGAATGACAAAGCCATTATTCATCTTATTATATAGTCTATGTATAGTCCCTATATAATCTATTCACCGGAGGGTCACTGCGCGTGCAACGCATTGTGACGTCACAATCAAAACCTTTAAAAACAACGTTGTAAACAATTGTGGCCGTATTCACCAGTGGATCATTACGCGTGCAGTTTCATTGTGACGTCATAATCAATACCTCAAACAACGTTGTAAACAATGGTTGCAACGGCCACAGCGAGCTACGTATCTGAGCAGGAAAAATATTATACAAACTTATTTCAGGATTATTTTTAAGCATTTGGACGTCTTGCAAACTCGGAAAGAAAAACACGGAGGCATTCTTTTAAGGAAAGGATTGCGAATGTGTAGGGATGTGTCAATCAAACTCGCCTAAGAATTTGAAATGTTAATATCTTTTATATGGAGAAAGGTTTTTTTTATTAATTTTTATGTGATACGCTATTAAAATATATAAGTTGTAATGTAAAAAATTATTGAAAAATATTGACTTCAAATCTGTGTCCAAGTACCTTTAATTTCATAGTGAGAATTAAATTTTAATTTTAAAAAGAATGACCTCGGTACCCTGACATTTTCAATAATAAATTTCTTTTCAACAAATAGTTTTTTTTGCCCCTATATTTGGGCTAGTAACTTTTCACATGGGAATATTTACATTTGCAAATGTTTTCCTTTACATAACACTACTGAAGGCAAGCGTTTTTATAACTGTGTAAATACAGGTTTGGGGTCAAGAGGTCATAAATGTGCGTTTGGATAAACGTTCCACGTAATTTCTCTGTGACGTCATAAATGGTCAACGCGCGTTTAGAAGATTACGTACATGCCGTTGGGTTGAAAATTTAACGCATTTCACACGTTAAAAGTAACTATCAGGCAAATATAAAGTAGGAATAAGTCACAAATGTAAATATAAGTAATAAGGTATCATTTTTTGAGTTTTATTGAGATGTAAAACGGGTTGACACATGATCAAATCTTCCATAAAGCCCTTCGGGCTTTATGGGATTTGATCACGTGACCAACCCGTTTTACATCTCAATAACACTCAAAAAATGATACCTTATTTCTTAACTAGTTACTTTATAGCTGCCACTAGCCCGTGGGCTAGTAATTAATTTTTCTAATTGCACACCCCTGAATGGTGTTGCAGTTGTTACTAAAAATAGAAATTTCTGTGAAATTCTTTCAAAATGCAACTCCTCCTACAGTTTTGGTCTGATTTCAATATAACTTTGCACACAAGTAGACTACACTAAGATACACATATTTGTTTATCAGTTTTTGACTTTGATGAAGATTTTTGTTTTGGTTACTAAAAATAGAAATTTCTGTTAAATACTCTAAAATTGCTACTCCAAATACAGTTTAAGTCTGATTATAATATAATGTGGCATGCAAGTAGACTACACTAGGAACATAAAGAGACTTAATCAAGGATGATTATTTTTTTATTGCTGTTGTAATGTTTAAATTCCCAAGTGCTTAAGAACTTTTCTCTACCTTTGCTATAAGTACAAACCAGTAGAGCTTCAGTATCGACAGAGAGTTCTGGTTACATATAACCTTTCTAATGTCAATGCTACCATTATATCGAAGTATCAAGCATGGTCATCAGGCTTATAAGGAAGTTATGGTTACCATGGTAACCCCCATTTTTTTTAATCTTTTGATATTTATGAGGTGAATGTTTTATATGGCCATACACGCAACAAAATTGAAGCAAATTAAATATTTTCCTGCAGATATTAAGGTAAGGTTTGCGTCTCCCTCCAACTTTTATTTTTTTAATATGCACACATGCCATATATCAATTTATTCAGGGAGATTAGCTTCATCATTTAATATGATTTTCAAAGATATTGCCCGTCCCATTTTTAGGTCACCTGAGTAACTCAGGTGACCTATTGCTATCCGTTTTCGTCCGTCGTCGTGTGTCGTGCGTCGTGTGTTAATTTGAACATTTTCAGCTTCTTCTCTGAAACCACTTAACCAATTTCAACCAAATTTGGTATACAGCATCTATGGGTGAAGGGGAACAAAAATTGTGAATTTCATGGTCCCTGCCCCCCTGGGGCCTAGGGGTGGGGTAAAAACCACTTAAATTATTGCAATCTTTAAAAATCTTCTTCTTTACTCCTGGACATCAAGCAGGCAAACTGTTGTTATGAATGTTATGAACATTGAGTCCTCTACTTAAATTGTGAAATTCATGGCCCCAGGGTCAGGGGTTCTAATGCTAGGGCTGGGCTATATAGATTATATAGTGAAAATGCATGAATTCTTTGAAAATCTTCTTCTCTGCTCCTAGGTATTAGATAAACTAACCAAGTACTTAGTTATGATGAGCAAGAGTGCCACTTCCAAAGTTGTGAATTTTATGACCCCAGGGTCAGGGGTTCTGGTGTTAGGGCGGGGCTCTATTGGTTATGTAGTGAAAATGCATGAATTCTTTGAAAATCTTCTTCTCTACTTCTGGGTATTACATAAACTAACTAAGCACATGGTTATGATGAGCAAGAGTGCCTTTTTCAAAATTGTGAATTTTGTGGCCCCAGGGTCAGGGGTTCTGGTGTTAGGGTGAGGCCCTATTGATTATATAGTGAAAATGCATTTATTCTTTGGAAATCTTCTCTGCTCCTGGGTATTAAATAAACTAACCTAGCACATAGTTATGATGATCAAGAGTGCTTCTTTTGAAATTGTGAATTTTTTGACCCCAGGGTCAGGGGTTTTGGTGTTAGGGTGGGGCTCTATTGATCATATAGTGAAAATGCATAAATTTTTTGAAAGTCTTCTTCTCTGATTCTGGGTTTTAGATAAAATATGAAATTAAATAGTTATGTTGATCAAGAGCGCCTCTTTCAAAATTGTGAATTTTATGACACCAGGGTCAGGTTTTCTAGCGTCAGGGCGGGGCTCTATTGGTTATATAGTGAAAATGCATTTATTCTTTGAAATTCTTTCCTTTGCTTCTGTGTTTATGCCTATGATCCAAATATATATATATATTCATGATGAAGAAAGGTGCACATAGCAAAATGTTTTTTTTATGCCCCCACCCTTCCCTGGGTCGGGTTGAGGGGGGGGGGGAGGTACAAAGTCTAAAATTAATTAATGCTTTGAAATTTGCTCTTTGGTGTTAATCAACCATTGTATGATGAAATTTGCAAACTTTTGAAATTTGTGACCCCAAGATTCTTTGTGGTTCTTTTTGGGTTGATTAAGTAAATAGAGTTAGCATGCTAAGTCTAAATTATTATAAGCAATGGTACCTCTTTCAAAATTGTGAATTGTCAATTCTGTGGTCCCTGGTTTATAACATGAACCAAATTTAATTGTTTGAAAGTTGTTGCACAATACTCAGGTGACCTATAAGGCCCGTGGGCCTCTTGTTTTAGTAAATAACGCCAAATTTAACGTTATTCATATTTCACCTCGAATATTATTTTCATTGAAAAAATTGATTTATTTTATTAGTTATCAAACTTTTATAATTAAAATGACCTGAATTAGTATAATTCATGCTTCTATTATTTAAACTATTAATTTTCCCTTATCAAAAATGTGAAAATTTGGGTAAAAAAGAAGATTTTTCAATTTTCCTTGATAAAGTGAAACCGTTGCCATGGCAACAAAAATATAAAAATCAACGTTTTACATATCTACCGATTCCATCAAATTCCATGAAGTTATTAATTTGATTATTTTAAATAATTTAAACCAAAGAAATATGTATGTCTCCAATATTATTTCCATGGAAACAGGGGCTATATTATGGGTTCGGAACACAAAAATCAGGCTTTTTCTACACTTATAAAGACAACATTGATATCACCTTGTCATGGTGAATGTTAAAGACTAAATGTATTTTTGATATTGCTTTTAAGCAAAACTTGGCCAAAAATATTCAAAATAAAACTCCTCCTGTGCTACAAGATGGTCTAAAAATTTATTCCATGGAAGAAATCTAGTATTTATGGCAATCTTTACATCTGAATATTCTGATGAAATTGTCCATGAATTATACTGCAACACTTTAGAAGTACATGTATATGTTTATAAACATACTTCAGAACATGTTGCAACTAACCCAATTAAAAGCCTCTGAATTTGATCTCATGCTGATTTAGTTATTCCAATATGTAGTAATTTCTAGACATCTTCGTAGCAAAATATCTATATTCAGTTATGTCTCGTGACTATCATTATACATGTATGCCATCTTTTGAGTGAAATGTTGTAAGCATTGCATCCACGAAGCTGCTGTTTTTATAATTAAATGATTTCTTTACTTCGAAGAGTAGAAATGCTATCTTGAAAGTAATGTTTGTTTGCCCTCTCTTGACTCGGTAAAATTATTGGGTCGGTAGGTGAGAAAATCTTCAACAACACGTCTTTACGGGGAATAAGAGGAATAAAAAGAAAAAAATACGGCCCTGCAATGAAAAAAAAATTTCAGTCTGGTCATTTTAGTCAGTCGGTCTGGAGAGGCCGACAACCAAACATATCTTAAAGATGGCCTATTTCTACACTTCATGGACATTAGCTCAATCATTGGTTAGGTAGTCTGAGAATCTAAATTGAAATATCAGACAGAAAATAATAATGATGAATTCTAAGTGACATCAATTCATACTTTAATGAGTTGACAGAGTACTTCTGATTTCAGAGAAAAGGCAAATTATGCAAAATGGCATAACACTGTCATAAATATTTGTCAAGAACAGGGGGAAAGAAACAATGTTACAGTGATAGATATATCTCCTTGATATTCATGAAATAATAATTTAAATATAAAATTTTTTCTCCTTTTTAAAATCAAAATACAGAAAAAAATTAAAAGATTATAAATGTAAACAATTTTAAAATAAACTACATGTATTTGTGAAAGATTTTAATTTTAGTTGATTACTAGACTGGTCTTATCATTCCTACTAAATTAACAACCTTTCAATTTCCAAGTGTCATATTTTAAACTGTTAAATGTTCACTGCAGCTTTATTTACAAAACTCATCAGATTTCAGAAATACTTATTTGAGCATATTAGGTCCTGGTAAGAACAAAATTTAATGAATAAAAATATTAAATTTAATTGTTCATGTATTAATTTCCTTGCAATTTTACAAAATAACCCTTTTAA
>PRKT01000828.1:68425-134324 GCA_003671525.1 Saccostrea glomerata | reverse complement strand
AATTCAAAACAAACTTCTCAGAAGTTTCCTTTTCAGATCTTGTAAAACCATTCTTTATAAAGATTTTAGTACCAAAAAATACATAGCCATCCAGCAAGGCACGCAAGTTTGTTTCGGTCGAAGTCGAGCAGGTGTTTGAAAATCTAGTCCAGGGCCTAATCACTCCCCACTCTTGACAGTATATAGAAAAATCAGCACGCCCTAAATTTTAATATATCTGGTCAATACAGGAAGTTTACATGTTGTTTTTCATCTCATAAAAAAATTCAGCTCCAGTCTCGTATCAAAATGCCTCAATCGGAAGGGAAAATTCCGGGATTATTTTCCGTCAGCCATGATTTGACGTGAACCAAAGTGTAATACTGTTATGACACCTGCAATTAAACTTAATTTTTTTCCTAGCCGGTATATTGCTATTTTCCCGATCTATGATGATTATTTAATGTATTTACCAAGTTTCACAAAACTGCGTCCCAAGATAGGAAAATTACGGGCAAAACACCGTGACAGGGGTCTTCGCGGTGAACACGGATTTCTAAAAATATGGCAAAAGTTGAACTGTATGTGATGATCTTGCACGTTAAACTTGTGCGGTTTTTCCGTTTTAATTTTTTAATGGGTGCATACTGATTTACATGAGGATGTAAAATTGTTCAAAATAAGATTGCTTTTTATAACAAGGCAAAAAAAATTGTTTTTGTCATAAGGTTGGGGGTGGGTTTAAAAAGGGCATTGAAAAATAAATATTATTGTAATAATAATGTGTTTTCTGCTTAATTAGGATTGATTTGTCTCGATTATTTTTTTTTCCGACCGGATTTCTTTATCTGTTACCAATGTGTTCCAAATAAACCGATGTTTACACATATTCAGAATTTTTATTTTGCTCCGAGTGTTGTCTTAATTTTTTAAATTTGTAGATTTTAAAACTATTTATTAGTATATAATGTTAACGAGTGTGATGGCAAGGTATTTTTTAAAGTGTCCTCCAAATTTCATGCATTTCTCTCAACCCGATACATCCAAATCAGGCCGTGGTGTGGCCAACATAATTTATTTTAGAGGAAATCTGGACTAATTTTCTTTGCTCCATTAAACACGAACGAACAGCAATGACGGCCGAAAAATGCCATTAATTCTCATTTTCCGTCTAAACTCACAAAATAAAACCTTAATTCTTAGACTACAATATTCCTAAGTATAAAATTCGGTTTTACTGCAGGTTGCACAACAGTATTAATTTCTGCTATATATTCTTACCAAAAATGCGCAAGTTTAAGTAGGTGTAATAAATTCAAAACAAACTTCTCAGAAGTTTCCTTTTCAGATCTTGTAAAACCATTCTTTATAAAGATTTTAGTACCCAAAAATACATAGCCATAAAGCAAGGCACGCAAGTTTGTTTCGGTCGAAGTCGAGCAGGTGTTTGAAAATCTAGTCCAGGGCCTAATCACTCCCCACTCTTGACAGTATACAGAAAAATCAGCACGCCATAAATTTTAATAAATCTGGTCAATACAGGAAGTTTACATGTTGATTTTCATCTCATAAAAAATTCAGCTCCAGTCTCGTATCAAAATGCCTCAATCGGAAGGGAAAATTCCGGGATTATTTTCCGTCAGCCATGATTTGACGTGAACCAAAGTGTAATACTGTTATGACACCTGCAATTAAACTTAATTTTTTTCCTAGCCGGTATATTGCTATTTTCCCGATCTATGATGATTATTTAATGTATTTACCAAGTTTCACAAAACTGCGTCCCAAGATAGGAAAATTACGGGCAAAACACCGTGACAGGGGTCTTCGCGGTGAACACGGATTTCTAAAAATATGGCAAAAGTTGAACTGTATGTAATGATCTTGCGCGTTAAACTTGTGCAGTTTTTCCGTTTTAATTTGATAATGGGTGCATACTGATTTACATGAGGATGTAAAATTGTTCAAAATAAGTTTGCTTTTTATAACAAGGCAAAAAAATTGATTTTGTCATAAGGTTGGGGGTGGGTTTAAAAAGGGCATTGAAAAAATAAATATTATTGAAATAATAAGGTATTTTCTGCTTAATTAGGATTGATTTGTTTCGATTATTTTTTTTTTCGACCGGATTTCTTATCTGTTACCAATGTGTTCCAAATAAACCGATGTTTACACATATTCAGAGTTTTTATTTTGCTCCGAGTTTTGTCTATTTTTTTTAAATTTGTAGATTTTAAAACTATTTATTAGTATATAATGTTAACGAGTGTGATGGCAAGGTATTTTTTAAGCTGTCCTCCAAATTTCATGCATTTCTCTCAACCCGATACATCCAAATCAGGCTGTGGTGTGGCCAACATAATTTATTTTAGAGGAAATCTGGAATAATTTTCTTTGCTCCACTAAACACGAACGAACAGCAATGACGGCCGAAAAATGCCATTATTTCTCATTTTCCGTCAAAATTCACAAAATAAAACCTTTGATTATTAAACAAAAAATTAAAACGATGTAATCTAAAGTAATCATGATTACATGAAGGAAAAGTAGTAAAGTAGTAGTAAAGTTAAATCAGATGTAATTGATTCATTTTAAAAATGTCTGTAAACAGCCTGTAATCGATTACTTTTAAAATCCAAAGTAATTGTAATTTAATCGATTACTTTTGAAAGTAATCAACCCCATCCCTGCTTGAGTGATGGGGAATTCAAATTGTCAAAATGAAGGGCCAAGTCTCCTTACAAGGGGAGATAATCAAGAAAAGATGAAAATAGGGTCATTAGAAATCTTCCTCTTAAGAACCACTTGGCCAGAAAAGTTGAAACATGGGGAAGCACCCTTGGGTAGTGTAGATTCTAAATTGCTAAAACCATGACCCCAGGGGGTAGGGCGGAACCACAATAGGGAACCCAAGTTTTACATTGAAATATGTAGAGAAAATCTTAAGAAATCTTCTTCTCAAGAACCAATGGCACAGAAAAAATGAAACTTACTATCCTTGGGAAATGAAAATTCAAAACAATTAAAATTATGACCCCCGGGGATACTAAGGGCGGGGTCACAGTAGGGGATCCTAGTTTTACATAGAAATGCATTGGAAAAATTCTAAAAATCATTTTCTCAAGAATCAACAGGCCATAAAAGCTGAAACTTGTGTTGAAGCATCGATCATGGGGGTAGTGTTAATTCTAAATTGGCAAAATCATGAGCCGCGGGGGTAGAGCGGGTGGTGCCTCATTGACATAATAGGGAATCCACGTTTAATATAGAAATATATAGAAAAAAAATAGAAATTTTCTTTCCAAAAACCACTGAGCCAGTAAAGATGAAATTTATGTGGAAGCATTCTGGGTAGTGTTGATTCTAAATTTTAAGCTCTACTGGTCAGAGACCAGAAGAGCTTATGCGATAGTAATGCGTCCGTCGTCCGTCCGTCTGTCTGTCCGTCTGTCTGTCTGTCTGTAAACAATCTTTCAAAATGCTACTCCTCCTACAGTTTTGCTCTGAATTCAATATAACTTGGCACACAAGTAGACTGCACTAAGACACATAATTCTATTTATCAGTTTTTGATTTTGATGAACGCATTGCCGTTGTTACTAAAAATAGAAAAGTCTTTGAAATTCTTTCAAAATACTACTCCTCCTACAGTTTTGGTCTGATTTCAATATAACTTGGCATACAAGTAGACTACACTAAGACACATAATTCTATTTATCAGTTTTTGATTTTGATGAACGGTGTTGCTTTGTTACTAAAATTACAAATTTCTGTGAAATTCTTTCAAAATGCCACTCCTCCTACATTTTTGGTCTGATTTCAATATAACTTAGCACACAAATAGACTACACTAAGATACATAATTCTGTGTATCGGTTTTTGATTTCGATGAACGGTGTTGCCATGGTAACTAAATTTAGAAATTTCTGTTAAAAATCTCAAAATTCTACTCCTCCTGCAGTTTAAGTCTGATTATAATATAATGTGGCATACAAGTAGACTATACTAAGAACATACAGAGACTTAATCAAGGATCATTATTCTTTTTATTGCTGTGGTAAATTTTCAATTCCCAACTTCTTAAGAACTTTTCTCTTCCTTTGCTATAAGTACAAACCAGTAGACAAAGACTTCTGGTTGAAATTGTGACCCCGGGGAGGGGGAGAATATAGCCTCAATATGTATTACAAGGGGGGGGGGTTCTGGTTGAAAAAATGCATCTCCAAAGTTACTCATGTGACTCATGTCACTCATGGACCTCTTGTTTCACGAGTAAAAGACATACTGTAGACGTCTTTAATTTCACGTGTCTAAAATTTCACGGTTTGTTAGAAAGTTACCTTTCAAGCTGGTTTTAATTTCACGGAAAATCGATTGTAAATTTTCAGGTACTATAACTGTTTATAGGCAGAAATTATGTGAAATAATAATCACAATGGTTTAAAGTTTGCGGAAAATTCTTAAATCGTGAACATAGTGAAAAACACTTCTACAGTAACTATTTTTCTGCAACAAAAGAAGTATTTTATTATCTATGTTTGTAAATTTTAAACAGGGGAATTAAACAGAGGAATTAATTTTTTTTTGGACAAAAAATGTTTAATTTTGTCACAACTGACCTCAAGTTTTGATGGGTTCTTTAAATTCGCATTAACAACCCAAAACAAATAATATTTTGGAAGTCCTGTTCACCAAGAAATAATAAGATTCATAATAATTATACAGCACGCAATTAGTTGCGGGAGGTATAATGTTTTTGACCTGTCCATCAGTCAGTCAGTCCGTCAGTCAGTGAGTCAGTCCTCTTTTTTTGTCAGCGCAACTCCTCATAAACCACTGCACAGAATTTCGTCAAACTTTGCAGGTATTTGGGACAGAATGTATAGATGTGCATATTACCAGGAAATTCCGATTCCATTATTTTTTCCGGGAATTTCCGCACTTTTAACTTAGGCATTTGGCCATACCTTGAATATAGAGATGAACAGTTTGTCAGCGCAACTCCCCATAAACCGCTGCACAGAATTTCTTCAAACTTTGCAGATATTTAGGACACATTGTGTAGATGTGCATATTTCCAGGAAATTCCAATTCAATTATTTTTTGGGGGGAATTTCCGCACATTTAACTTAAGCATTTGGCCATACCTTGAATATAGAGATGAACAGTTTGTCAGTGCAACTCCTCATAAACTGATGCATAGGATTTCGTTAAACTTTGCAGATATTTAGGACACAATATTTAGATGTGCATGTTATATTCCATTATTTTATCCCAAAGAGTTTTAACTATTATTCAAGAGAATTTCTCACCCCCCCCCCCCACTTCGAATTAATTTGTGGATTTGTATATTGTCAAGAAATTTTGATTCCATTATTTATCTAGAAACTTCATTCCACATTTGAATGTCCTCATATGCAAGACATTTTGATGAGACGATTTTTTGCAGTTATTGCCCTTTTTGATCTATACTATGTATGTAAAGTGCACTGTGCCTTTCATTATGTGTTTCACCGTCAAGTTATGGGGAGCGTGGGGTATGTGAGCTAGCTCACTTTTTCTTTCATTAACAATAAATTTATCTACATATGTACAATAAACATGAAAACGGCCAAAAGTTCAATCATGGTCAACACTGGACAGATTCACACTTCACGCCACGTCGCAATGTATGGTCCACCATATTGTCCCTTCAGGTCCATCATATCCTAAAAATAGCCTCACCACGTACACCAATCCTCTCGTCCAGAACAAAAGCTTAATATACAATTTTGGTCACCTACAATTTTCATAGGGTTTTGACTTTTCTAATAAAATATTCAAAACACACATCTGTTCAATATACTAGATTTTACAAACAAATTACGGAAGAATATATTTTTGCCTTTTAACAAGTAAATGAATTAGAGCATATTAAATATATACATACTCGTTATATTGCTAACAGTTTTCCAAAGAAAATTGCTTTTTAAAGCGATCAACAAAAATATTACAAAGTGAAAAAACTTACTGAGCTGTGGCATTTTATACATAACAAGCAAATTCAAGGAATTGTGGTCCCCCGCTTTCGATGTCTTTTTGGATGATATGTCATTTTTTCTGACATATTTTGCGTAATATGAAAATCCTATCACATGTTATGTATTTAGAAATCATCACTGAAATCCGAGGTCAAGGTCAAAGGTTCAAAGTTTTTGGTATTTAATGAAAGGTCTTCTCACAAGGATTACGTATGTAAAGTATGAAAGCCCTAGCCCTTACCATTCAAAAGTTATGGCCAAGGTTAACGTTTTTTATAAGTACGAAAAATTTCCAAGGTCAAAAGGTCAAGGTTGTTGGTATCTAATGAAAGATCTTCGCAAAAATATATATGTGAAATATGAAAGTCCTAGTATCTACCATTCAAAAGTTATGGCCAGAGTAAAAGTTTAGAATTTCTGGGTAAAAGGGGTCAAACTCCAAGGTCAAGGTCAATATGTCAAAATCGGTGGTACCCAAACAAAGGTCTTGCAAAAAAAAAACATATGTGAAAATTGAAAGTCCTAGCATCGGCAGTTCAAAAGTTGTGACCAAGGTCAAAGTTCTTGAAAAAAGGTTTTACTCAAAGGTCAAGGTCAAAGGGTCAAAGTTCATGGTATCTAATGAAAGGTCTTCTTACAAGGATTACATATGTGAAGTATGAAAGCGCTAGCCCTTACCGTTCAAAAGTGATGGTCAAGGTTAAAGATTTTTATAAGTACGGAATATATATGTGAAATATGAAAGTCCTAGTTTCTACCATTCAAAAGATATGACCAAAGTAAAAGTTAGGGTTTTTTGTGTAAAAGGGGGTCAAACTCCAAGGTCAAGGTCAAAAGGTCAAACTTGGTGGTACCCAAAGAAAGGTCTTGTTACAAGGAATACACTTGTGAAATATGAGCTCAGCTAAATCAAAAGTTATGGGCAAGGTTAAAGTTTTTGTGACGGACTGACAGACGGACAGACTGACAGACTGACGGACAGACGAATTAAATTTAATGTCCCCTCGCTTTCGCGAAAGCGGGGGACAAAAATCATACTGTTGACCCCAAGGTCTTGCTCTCAACACTGCTACAAAACATCCCTGAATCCCAAGATCACACAGCAGGGGAAACAGAACACACCCAAGTTCACACAGCATTGGTTATATAAAATGCACACCCACGATCACTCAGCATGGGTAAAGTATAACTCCCGGCATCCAGACCTCGTCTGACAATCACTAGCCAACACCCAGCAGTATAAATAACTGACCAAACTACTCAAACGGGCTCGACGAGTATACGTTGATAAAAATAGAACAAGTACAACTCAGTGACCAATAGTACGTAAATGAAATAAACGATAACTCCTAATGCCCAAATAAAGATAAATCTTTCCAATACCTGTACAATAAGCTAATATTTATTATTAAACATTGACACAATGTCACTTGTGACAAATTTCAATCCTTGTTCATAGCCCATGACGTAAATCATACGACCAAAGCCATAATATCAGATAATACTCTGAGACTGATTTAGAAAGATAAGATATGAAAATAACAGATCTAGAGTATTGATACATATTTTTTTCCTGGAACACCTGTAAAGTGCATTAAAAAAAATTCAAATTCTGCTTCATGTGTGTGTTCTGATGTCCATTCTGAGAACATGACTGTTTTTGTTATAGATCCAAGCAGTGATGATATAAATAAAGTGAATGAGTTGAAGAAGTTTCTGAGAAAGGAGAGGACAACTGTTTCCCATGCTAGAGGAATACTTGTTGGATGTGCTGAGGCTGGAAAAACGACACTGCTGAAGAGATTAAGAGGGCAACATAACAATATCAGCGAAATTACAGAGTCCACGAGAGGACTTGAACTCCATCAACATCTCTTTATTGTTAGAGATGGAATTCTGGAAGGTAAAAATAAATTCTGATACATATTCATAGCATAAATGACAGACGGGTCACTTTTTCATCAGAAGAAGCAAACTTTAGTTTTTAAAGCCCACCTAAGCTGAAAGCTAAAGTGAGCTTTTCTGATCATCCATTGTCCGTCATCCGTCCATATGTAATCTTTTTTATTTGGAGGTGTGAGCATCCCCTGCTGACCGATCACATCTGCTGTGTGCTCCTTGTCATGATCAGGAAATGACAGAAAAATTCATCGTCAAATCAGTGTATAAATAATGGAGTAACAATTAGTATGAAAAACATCAGTCAGCATTTGTCTCCATGAAAAATTGTATTTCTGACAAGGTCAAAGTAATGACCATAGAATTTATGAAATTATGACTTTAAACAGAGAGTTTGAATTGTAAAAATTAAGGGCCATGTCCTCATACAAGGGGAGATAATCAATGAAAGACAAAAATAGGCTTCATTCATTATAAAATCTTCCTAAGAACCACTGGGTAAGAAAAGCTGAAACTTACGTGGAAGCATCCTGGGGTAGTGTAAATTCTACATTTTTTAAATCATGACCTCCAGGGTGTAGGGTGGGGCCACAATAAGGAATCCAACTTTTGCATCGAAATATCTTTACATGTATATAGGAAATTCTTTTAAAATCTTCTTCAGAGCCACCTGAAAAGAAAGGCTGGAACTTATTTGGAGGTATCCTGATTCCTCTGTTAGTGCACATTCTAAATTGTTCAAATCATGACTCCGAGGGGTAGGTGGGGCAACAATAAGGAATCCAAGTTTTATATTGAAACAAATACTAGAAAAAAATCTCCTTCTCAAGAACCACTGAGCCAAGAATGATGAAACTCATTAGGAATCATTCTTAAGTGGTGTACATTTAAGTTTGTCCAAATCATGACTCCTGAGGGTAGGCTGGGGCCAAAATGGCTGATCAAAGTTTTACATAGGAGTATATAGAAAAAATTTTTAAGATATTTAAAAAAAAAACATCTCAAGATTTGCAAAGCTATGATTGGTGTTGATAATATTAATGCATCTTTAGATGGTGTAAATTCAAGATTGTTCAAATCATTAGGCCAAAGGCTAGGGTGGGGCAAAGATGACGGATTAAAGTTTTACATAAAATAGAGGGAACAAATCTTCTTTACAAGAACAAAAATCTATGTTTAGTCATACTGACATGTAAGCATCTTCATGTAGTGATTATTTAAATTTGTTCAAATCATTGTAACCCTTGTTTTTTCCAAATATTAACAACAAAGATTTAAAGCTTAGGTTCTTTGAAGGATTTTATTAGCTCTTCTGAGCCAAAGGCTCAAAGAGCTAACGCTATGGCCATTTGTGCGGTGTGCGTAAACTTTTTAGAATATGGGCCATAACTCAAGTACCCCTTGGCCAATCAGTACCAAATTTGCTACAGGGTATCCTTGGCACAAAGGCTACCATTTATACTAAAATAAGGGTTAGGACCCATAAACAAGGGGAGATAATTAGGAAAACAAAACCAAAAGTACTGGTTGCTAAAAAATCTTCTTCTCCATAACTACTAGGCAGATTTTCACCAAACTTACAAACAAGGATCAGGATATGTCGAAAATTAAAATTTTCACTGGTAATTACCCTGGGGCAAAGGGCGTGGTCTCAAGGTCACTTCAAAGTTGACAAAAATTTACACGTAATAAAAACGTTGATATTTTGCTTACTATAAAGACTAGGATCATCAAATCTTTTAAGTTGATGCATCTCAGGACTTCACATCATGTTAAGACAAAAGTAGGTCACGGTGACCTACTTTTAAAATTTTACAGGCTTTTGTTTTCAAATTGATTTTGAGGCATATTTTGGACACTTTAATGCCTATGATCATCAAACTTCGTCAGTTGATGCAACTTGGGTCCTCAAACAATGTCAACTTAAAAGTAGGTCACCCTGACCTACTTTTTGAAGTTGATGACTTATCCTTTTAAAAACATTAAATCCCATTATTTCAGACACTGGGGGGTTTAGAATCATCAAATCTAGTACTTTGATGCATCTTGGGACCTTAAAACATATTTATGAAAAACAGGTCACTGTGACCTACTTTTTGAATTTTGCCGACATTTGTTTTTCAAATTGTTTAAATCGCATATTTTGATTACCTTCAGACCCACGATCATCAAACTTGGTCAGTAGAGGCATCTTGGGTGTTTAAAAAATGTCGACAAAAATGTAGGTCACGATGACCTACTTTCGACATTTTATGGCTATATTTAAGAATCTTGGGTATTTATTGGCTTTGAATTATCAACCTTTGTGAGTGGATACATATTTGGTTTTCGGAGAGTGACGACGAAAAAGTAGGTCACGTTGACCTACTTTTGACATTTTATGGCTTTATTCAAGTATCTCAAGTACTTATTGACTTAGAATCATCAAACTTTGTGAGTTGATGCATCTTGGGTTTTTGGAGAGTGACGACCAACAGTAGGTCATGGTGACCTACTTTTGACATTTTGTGGCTATAATTATGTATCTCTGGTACTTATTGACCTAAAATCATCAAACTTTGTCAGTTGATGCTTCTTGGGCTTTCGGAGATTGTCGACCAAAAAGTAGGTCACAGTGACCTACTTTTGACATTTTTTGGCTATATTTAAGTATCTCAGGCACTAATTAGCTAAGAATCATCAAACTTTGTTAGTTGAGGCATCTTCAGTTTTCGGAGAATGTCAACCAAAAAGTAGGTCACAGTGACCTACTTTTGAAAGTCTCAGGTACTTATTAGCTTAGAATCATAAAATTTTGTCAGTTTAGGCATCTTGGGTTCTTGGATAACGTCGACCAAAAATTAGGTCACCGTGACCTACTTTTGACATTTGATGGCTATTTTAATTATCTGGTACTAATTGGCTTAGAATCGTCAAATTTTTTCAGATGATGCATCTTGGGTTTTCATAGAATATTGACCAAAAGTAGGTCATGATGACTTACTTTTGAATATCTCAGGTACTTATTTAACTGGAATCATCAATCTTTGTCAATTAATGTATCTTGAGTCCTCAGAAAATTTCAGTCAAAAGGTAGGTCACTGTGACCTACTTATGGTATTTTATAATTGGCTAAATATTATCAAACTTGGTAAGTTGATGCATTTTGGGTCTTATGATACTAATAGAGTTGGAGGCTTCTAATAGAAGTGATAATTTGTACAATTTATCAGAAGGGCGATTCAAGGCTCTTGGGCTTCTTGTTTAGATATAAGAATTATATAACCCTGTAAGAAAAATGTTTAAAATCAGCACATGTTATATTGTAGGGTTAACCGTTATTGAACTTGTATTGGTGAATATTGGCACGAGTTCGTTGTACACATGCACGAGCTTGCGAGTGTTTTTCTACAGCCATTGAGTGCAAATATTCACCAATATAAATTCAATAACTCCTTTATTATTAACTTAAACATTTCCTGAAATTTTATCATTATTATTCAACTTAAAAAACTCAACTTAATGATTTTTTAGCCTACCTGAGTCGAAGGCTGAAGTGAGCTTTTCTGATCAAAATTTGTCCGTTGCCTGTTGTTGTCGGCGTTGTCGTCGTTGTCGTCGTTGTTGTCGTTAACTTTTCACGTTTTCATCTTCTCAAGAACCACTGGGCCAATTTCAACCAAACTTGCCACAAAGTATTCTTAGGTATAGGGGATTCAAGTTTGTTCAAATGAAGGGCCATGCCCTTTTCCAAGGGGAGATGATTATGAATTAGAGAAAAATTAATGACATTTTTAAAAAATCTTGTTCTCAAGAACAACTGGGGCAGGAAAAATGAAACTCATGTGTAATCATCCTCAGGTTCTGTAGATTCCAATTTATTCAAATCATGACCCCTGGGGCAAGGGTGGGGCCAAAATGGCCAATCAAAGTTTTACATAGGAATAAACAGGAAAAATCTTTTAAAATCTTCTTCTTAAGAACCAGTGGGCCAGGAAAGATGAAACTCATGTGGAAGCATTCTCAGGTAGTGTAGATTCAAGTTTGTTGAAATCATGACCCTGTGGCTTAGGGTGGGGCAAAAAAGGCTGATCAAAGTTTTAAATAGGAATATATAAGAAAAATCTTAAAAAATTTTCTTCTCAAGAACCACTGGGCCAGGAAAGATGAAACTCTTGTGGAATCATCCTTAGGTAGTGTAGATTCAATTTTGTGTCAATCATGACCCCAAGGGATAGGATGGTGTCAAACTAGCCGATCAAAGATTTCATAGTAGTGAATGGGAAAAATCTTTAAAAATCTTCTTCTCAAGAACCACTTGACCAGGAAAGACGAAACTCATTAGGAATCATCCTCACGTACTGTAGATTCAAGTATGTTCAAATCATAATCCGAGGGGGTAGGGTGGGGCCAAAATGGCTGACTCAAGTTTTACATAGAAATATATAGGAACAATCTTTAAAAATCTTCTTCTCAAGAACTACTGGGCCAGGAAAGATGCAATCATGTGGAATCATCCTTAGGTAATGTAGAGTCAAGTTTGTGCAAATCATGACCACCGGGGCTAGGGTGGGTCCAAAATTGCTGACCCAAGTTTTACATACATGTAGGAATATATAGGAAAAATCTTTAAAAATCTTCTTCTCAAGAACCACTGGGCCAGGAAAGATGAAACTCATGTGGAATCATCCTCAGGTAGTGTAGATTCAAGTTTGTTCAAATCATGACCCCCTGGGGTAGAGTGGGGCCGAAATGGCCCACCAAAGTTTCTAATAGGAATATATAGGAAAAAGCTTAAAAAATCTTCTTCTCAATAACCACTGGGCGAGGAAAGGAAACTGATGTGGACTCATCCTCAGGTAGTGTAGATTCAAGTTTGTTCAAATCATGACCCCTGGGGGTAGAGTGGGGCCAAAATGGCCGATCAAAGTTTTACAGTGGCGTATATAGTAAAATATCTTTTTCTCAAGAACCACTGGCCAGGAAAGATGAAACTCATGTGGAATCATCCTCAGGTAGTGTAAATTCAAATTTCTTCAAATCATGACCCCTTAGGGTAGCGTGGGGCCAAAATGGCCCACCAAAGTTTCTCATAGGAATATATAGGGAAACCTTTTAAAATCTTCTTTTCAAGTACTTGAAAGCCATGATTAGTAATATTTATATGGAAATATCCTAAGATAGTGTAGATTTCAAGTTGGTCCAAATCATGATTTCCTTAAGGGGTTTAAAATTCAAGCCCCTCCCCCCCACCCCCCCCCCACCTTATAAAACTTTCAGTTCTGATCTGATATGTACTTTTTCCTAGCTGATGTGTTTAGGGGAGCGCTGTGGCCCATGGGCCTCTTGTTATATATTGGTATTCAAATTAACGCTTTTCCTGTAACTCTTCAACAGTGTATCATTCCGATGACCCTGTCGAGCGTTATGATTTGTATATTTGGGCCTAAAACGTACTGAATTTTTAATCATTAATTTCACTAACCCTAACCCTAACCCTAAATAGATCTAACCTACGTTCCACTTCATTTATTTAATTTGACTAAGGAGAATTTGACCAGAAGATATTTTTGGTTTACAACGAGGCATTTGATAGGGAACGCTCGTATCTGGAATATTTTTGCATTCTCATATACGTAATACAAACTCAAAATTCAAAACATCACCAAGATATTGTACGCTAAAATCCTCTGATTTTTTGTAGGGTTTTATTAGAGACTATTTATTAGCTATATAATATTAGATGCTGTCATGAGACAGTAATACCCGCACTAAGGTGTTTGCCTCTAAATAGAGTTAGACTCTCCTTGAAATTGTGCTCTACCAAGGAAAAAGTCAATGTAATTCAATAATTAACATAATACATGTATTCATCATTTTGAGCATAATATGCTCAGGTGACCATGCGACCCATTGGCCTCAATCTTATAGGTATTTCATATTCTTAATATTACCAGTGGAAAATTAAATAACAGAATTAAATTAATGATGTAAATTTGGTTTTATTGATTGCATATTGTTTAACATCCCTCTCGAGAATTTTTCACTCATATGGAGACGTCACTGTATGCCGGTGAAGGGCTTCATATTTGGACCTTTACTCGGCACTTAGGGCCATTGAGCAGTGAGGGATCTTTATCAAGCCAACACCTGCTGCTGACACGGGGCCTCGGTTTTTAAGGTCTCATCCGAAGGACCGGCAACTTTCACTTCAAAGTGCCGAGCGCATGGCGAAAGAACAGTTGCTACCCATTTTTTATCGACTTAGGTCAGTTGCAGCCGAGATTCGAACTCACGACCTCCCGTTCACGAAGCGAGCGCTCTACCGACTGAGCTACCGTGAATGGTAAATTTGGTTTGATAAAGGGGGGATATGAATTTTTGGCACATAATTGGAATTTTTTATATCTATTTTCTCAGATAGATCAACAACAAATAATATTATTCAAATTAGTGTAAAGCGTTTTTGATGATTTTTACAAAATTTGCGAACTTTTTTTTTATACTTGATTAGGCAGAAACTCCTTGAAAGCTGCCATATACCCAATCAATTTAGTTAACCCCCACCCATCTCCCATCAATACACACACACACACATGTAACCGAGCAATTAATGGCAAATGATGACTCAGATGTTGGTATCCATTTTATTTATTGAATTAGAATAAAGACATTGACCTATAACAAAATCAAAGAATACATTAGAAAAAATACATATAGTTTCATAAACAAGTTACCGTTTATGCAGTATACAAATAGAAGATAGAAAAATGTACTGTAGCAAAATGAACTTTGAACTTACAGACAAAATATAAGAATTAACTGAGACAACTTTAACTGTAAAAATACGATAAAGTATAAACTTCGCAATTAAAATAATATGTCAACCCCAAATCTTTAATAGTAAAGTAACAAATAATTAAATATGAAAGTTACATACCACAAGATGCATCTGATATCGGCTGGATATAATTTCTTCTTTAAAAATGTAATACTGCCCAGTTTTGCTTAGTTTGAACGGTTACTTATACTCAAGGTAAATTAAAACTATTGGATAATATCAAATTAGCCAATGAAATTGAAGATAAAAAATATTTAAGATTAATTTAGATGAAACGAAAAATAGAATGATTCCAAAACGAATAAATACATAATATAAATTGTGTCATGGTGCGGTACTTTTTCTTTTGATGTTGGCCGTACTTTAAATCAGATAGAAAACCTTTAGCTGAATTCTACCATACTATAACTTCTAGAGGGCGGAGCTTAGCCGTACAATAACTTCCAATTTACCGTACAATAACTTCCGACAGAATTCGATGGTTTTTAAATATTTTTTTTGCAGTGTCTGTAAGCTTATACACAATATCTAGAGGAAACATGAGAAAACTCACGGTATCTAACCCCAACCCCCCATCTCACTCTATAAATGCATGCGTGACAGGGATGGGGTAATTGTACAAAATAGTAATTGTACTTGACTGTAATTAATTAATAACAGTTTTGTAAAGTAATCATAAATCAATGAATTACATGATTTATAAGGCCTAGCTGTAATTTGATTGAAGAGAAAGTCTATGTAAATGTAATTTGATTAATTACTTTTTAATTTAATCGACCTCATCCCTGAATGACGTAAAAAAAACATTTTCAAGAGAAATGCATGTAAACTCATTAGTTAACTGCTTTCAACAAAAAATAAAATCAATACACAGAATTTCACTAAATCTGACAATATTGAAAACACGCGCAGTTCGATGATTTTCGTAGAAGTACCTGTTTCCTGGGACTTTTTCACAATACATTCCATAATTTTGACACCAGTGGCTACCGTACTCCATTCGGATTTCCTCCGGACATGCAACCATATCCGTAGTAACAGTAATGAAGCGGATCATTTTGCAGGCGGATCCAGGTTTCCATTACCTTATGGTTTTTTGAAATATTCAACCTGCTTAAATTAATCCATCAAATACAATTGCACACTCTTTTAACATCGCTTGACTTCCCAATGCAACCATCTCCTTCGTACTTTCTAATTTGTTTGAACGGTCTACGATGGACGTAGGCCCGTGACGTAATGTCGCGTGCAGTTTGATGTCGAGGGAGTGGCTATGCAAATGACCATGACACAAGACATTTACAGACACTTTCTTTCGTTTGTAAGGAATTTATTATACAGAGAGGCGTGGCTGTCTCGTCGCTGCGCAACTCGATTGCCACGCCTCTCTGTACAATAAATTCCCTACAAACGAAAGAAAGTACTGTAAATATAACTTATAGTAGTAAATTAGGTCTACCACACACACACAAACACACCCTATTTGCCTGTCTTTGGAAATAGGCCTAGATGGCAAAGTTAAGATAAAACATCTTTTGTGAACTAGAGGTACTGCAATTAGCTCACTAAATGATACCCCCCGCCTCCCATATGAATATAATGGCAGTGTCCATGTTTTGCTCTGGAAAATCAAAAATATATGTCAGATCAAAAAGTGAAATAAGAGGTGCACAATGTAATGGCAATATGTAATTAAGAATCTTTGAAATTTTCATTGAATTTCCTTCAGTGGTATGAGAGGAGTTGCAGATAAGAGATGGGTACCCCAAAGCGTAACAGATGGATGGAGGGTCAGACGGTATTACCAATTACTATATTCCCTACCACTTTTCAAGCGGGGGGTATAATGATAATATTAAATTTGTTCTTGTACCATACATCTATCTGAACACCTGCATCACAATTGGCATGCGTCATGCATCACGTACCCAACTTAAGTTTTAACATTATCATTTTAGATTGCACTGCACGTGCAGTGTGGTGTACACATCATTCCATGTATGTCAGTAGGAATTATGTCATTTTGTGTTTTAATTAGATTATATTTCATGAAGTTGATAGGACCTATGACAGTTGGTAAGTACAAGTTTAGGTATAGATTTGGGTAAAATAGTCTGAAATGCAAATGGTTAGCCTAAAGTTTAAAGGATCAAAGGTCATCTGATGCTACAATAGATGAATTTCACACTCTGGAGAGTATCGTCCGTTATAGATGTTCCATTCAGTTACAAGATCCAGAATTATTTTTTTCTGAGAGGAAGGGGGGGGGGGGATTTTCAGACCAGAGTCTCCTAATGAACTGGAAATATTCACAATATGACTGCATTAAATTTAAATAAATAAACAAACAGGGGAAGGATTGAGTTGAAATTTCTTTACGTCTTAAAGGTTGAAAACTCCTAAATTGAATTAATGTTGACCTCAAATCTGAATTGTCCTCATTATTTTTCAAGTGGTAGTGTCTCCATATGAGTGGAAAATTCCTGAGAGGGATGTTTATTATTGTTTGCAGCTAACTGTAAAGTTTCACTTTACGTCACGATCTTTTTGTCAGATGCATCCAGCATAAACAATTCATGTGATTGATCAACTCAAATTATCAACATTGACACGGAAATAGTCTGTTGCACGAGCAACTAATCAGTGTTCAGAAGAAAGTTCCAGTCGTAAAGTTTGCGGTTAGGGGGCGTGTACAGTTTACCTTGAGCACAGCTGTCAAATAGATCCTGACGTATGGTAAAACTTCACAGTTAGCTTCAAACGATAATAAAAACAAACAAATGACGTAAAAGAAGGATATGGAAATAACGAACAGTATTCAATCTCAACGTCCATTAAACAAATATACAAAATAAGAGCAGAGCAAACACGGACCTCCGAAACATCAGAGGAGGGATCAGGTGCCATGGAAGAATGAGCATCCCCTGCCGACCGGTCACACCCGCCATGTGCTCGTTGTCATAATCAGGAAATAACGGAAAAAAATACGTGGCCAATTCAGTGCATAAATAATGGACTAACAATTGGTATGAAAATCGTCAGTCAGCATTTCATTCAATGATAAATTGTATTTGCTGACAAGTTCATTGTATCGACCATAGAATTTACGAAATGATGACTTTAAACGAGACTGTTGATATTCTTGTTTCATCAACTTGCTTGTCAATAATTTACCTCGTTTAAGAAATTGTTCATACGTAGAGCATGCTCTAGCATATTGAATCAACTGAGATATAAATACTCCATATGCAGGTGATGAAGGTATATTGCTGGATAAGTAAGGGAAGTTGACGATAGAAAAGTTAAAGTCATCACGTTTGTTATATAGCTTGGTTGTTAGATTACCATTTGTGCCTTTTTCAAGTAAAATATCCAAGTATGAAGCAGAAGTGTCGGACTCTGTGGTATCTTTTATCTCAAGCTCACCAGGATATATCGTGTCTTTGTAGGAATGGAATTATCATTATTAATTGACAATACGTCGTCGATATATCTAAATGTCGAGTTGAAGACTACAGCAAGTGTTTTTTTTCTTTTCACGCAAAAGATTTTGCATAAAAAACGTTAAGAAATATGAAGTGGATTTTTTTCCATCGTAAATCTTCTCAAGAACAGCAAGGTCGTTATTGTTCCCCGTTCTTGGAAAAGGGAGGGGACATTAAATCTGATTTGTCTGTCAGTCTCTCTGTCCATTTTATTGACAGTATGTGCATCTGTCACAATAAATTGAACCTTGGTCATAACTTTTAAATAATAATAGATAGGGCTTTCATATTTCAAATTTTTTAACCCAAGTGAGACCTTGACCTTAAAGTTTAACCTACTTTCCAAAATATAACATTTTAAATTGACCATTTTGAAAGAGAGAAGATAGGACATTCAAATTATACATGTATATTACATGTGAAAAGACTTTTCTTAATATATCATGACTTTTGACTCTGTGCCTTGACCTAGAAGTTTAACATACTTTTCAAAAATATTATATTATATATATAATTTTTTATTCAAAAGAGATAGGACTTTCATATTTGACATGTACATTACCTGCAACAAAATGTTTCCGAACATGCTATGATTTTTCTCCTTTGACCTAATTTTCAAAAATGACCTATGATAGGTTTGCATATTTGACACACAATATGCTATAAATCATGGCATCCTGTTCACTAAAACTCAGAAAGCAGAGCACCACAAATCGTTGAATTTGCTTGTGTAATCTTGATATATGAAAACATTCTCATATAATGTAGATTCAAGTGTTTTATGTCACACCATTATCAGGAATACCTGTATAGTTTTTGTCATGTCCGTCCACCACCCTTCCATCTGTCTCTCCATCAGGCTCAAAATTTTTTTTAGATATATTTATTAAAGTTCATATGTTGAGGCATACTGATGTACATTTGTACATATCCAACTGCAGCAATATTTTTTGACTTTTGACTTTTTCTTTGACCTTCACTTAAGGATATGTGAACCTGACGTTTTTGAATCCACCGCGCAACTCGAACTGCGGAAGATGGGAACGGTCAATGTCGTAATCATACAACATATAATTTTGCTTAAACACAAGTTTAAAGGATTTAACAGCGTTTTAATAGTAAAATATGCCAAACTAAATCAACATTGCATGAATTTTATTAATTTTGGCTGTTTTACTGTTCCAACCCCAATAATTTACGACATTTCTTCCAAGCCGATTTGCGACGCCATGTTTTGTAGAGAAGGAGTCAAGGACGCAACGATGCATTTGCAAGGAAAAAAGCAGTTTATAAGCCGAAAATAGATTATACGGTTATATTTAGACGAAAATATACAGATTGGTGCCGTTTTGTTTCATGTAACAACTGCACAAGCGATGTCTCACTCACCCCGAATGCAGTTCCATGATGTACTTCATTGTTTTTCACGTAAGTAAAAGTAAGCCTATTAAATTAAACTAACAGCAGAATAAACATGCAGCAAACACATGGATAACCGGAGATTACCTGACACCTTATACTTTTATTCATTATTAGGTTGTAATTTATAGCTGTATAGCACCATCGAAATTCAATTTACTCTCTGTTTCCAGCCGGGATCAACAATGATCAACAATGAATATTAGCCTACAGACAATTTGCACAGTTTCCACAGATATATCCAATAAAAATACACTGTTTTGAAATAGTCTGAAATTCAATTTTTATAAGGTATTTATTGGATTTACTTTTTGTTTACCAGTGTCAAATTACCAAATTAGGCAAATACTGAAATAGCAATTCACTGGCCAAGTAACCAAATTACATAATAGACAAATCAGTTTGACATACATATATATACATGTTTTTAACCATCTCTTTGGGTTTTTGACGAAATCCTGACTTACGATAGGTTGGACCCGTCAAGTTATTAAAGGAGGTAGATTATTTATACACAGTCAATTGTAAATCAAAATAAGGTCGATGTAAAATTCTTTTGGAACACTTTGAACAACTCAAATTCACAAGGTTAATATTTTTAGTGTTTGCAGTGGGCAAGGTTAAAACCCTTCCCCGCAGTCACGCATTTTAACGCATATACGATTTTCTATTTCAAACGCACAATCACGCATTTACCGTTTCCCCGCAATCACTCATTTTCACACACTTTAAAAGTTCATTTAATCTTCAATTTATTGCCAAATTCCGGCTATTTTATGGTTGCTTTAATCTCATAAAATAAGAAAAAAAATATTTTCTAAATAAATATTATTTCAAAATATTATTTACGCTAAACTTTAGAGAAATTTGTACCCCGCTATAAAGTCCTTGCTGGGAAATGGTAAAGTAATATTTCTATGACGCAAGGATTCAATGTATGTTGCATAACAATTCTGTAAGTTGTAAAGAGTTAAAGTTATACATGTAAGTAGCATAAATAATAAGAGAAACATTTTCTTCTTTACTGAAAACCTATAATACGTATTGTTCAGTTTATCATTTTAGCACAAACACAACATTACAAAACTAACACATCATGATGTCATAATATGAACAATATAAGCATATTTTTTTTTTATATAATATACCAGTAAACTTTAGATATAATACCAAACCAATTGAAAGGCTCATTATCTTTTGTTTAATCAATATTAATTAGATAGATTAATAATGATAGGTAATCATCTTAGACTTGAGCCAACTAAACTTCACATTCATGTTCAAGCTGGCAATGTGTTAATAAATATTTTATGTATTTAGTTGACCACTTCTTGCAAAAGTCTTGGGGAAAATAAATTAATACATGTGTTAAACTAAATCAATGCCCAGATGAAAAAAAAATGCTGAAAGTAGATTATTTAGTACTCATAAAAAGCATGGGAAATCTGTGGCTGCCATTGTTGGTCTTGTTAAAGATTCTATGATACGTTCTTCCTCTAATTTTCATTGTTAAATTTTATTTCTTTTAAATTCAACTTTAGAACTGATTTAAAAACATTGTGAATGCTAAAACAATCCAAGGTATGTTACATAAAATGCAATATTAAGGCTGAATTTTGCTTGTGACATGGCCCAATTTCTTCTTGTAAACAAACTGGGTGCCATTGTTTTCACACAGGTAAATCTCAAGTGAATTCACACCAAGCTGTGACTTCATTAATTATAATAACATTACCTAATGTGTAGTACACATGACAGGCTATCATCTAGAGCTGAATTTATTTAGAAGCAGGGGAAATCACAGAGCTAAATTAGGGTTGTTGTGTGTATGCGTCAAATGGTGGCATCAGGGAAATGGGCTATGCGTCAAATGGTGGCAACAGGGGGTAAAGGATGTAATGCATTAGGGGGAAAAGAGTTAATGTGTAAACTGTTGACCAATTTATTCCTTCAAAATTGAATAATTTTGTGACATTTGTTATTTGAACACGTATAGAGACGGAAAAGAATCAACATATGTCAGCAGTTAAAATCAACCTACTCACTTCTAGATAGCTGTTCCTGTAGATCCAGATGAATGAAAAGATCTTTATGTGTTGCAAACAATAGAATGGGTAGGAGTGAATGATAAAAATTATTTTTTAAGATTAAAAATGAGGGAGTGATCTTCAACATGCATTTGATTCTGATTGTGTAAAGGGTGGTATATTTAGTTTCTCGCCTTGATTTGGACAGAATTTGAAGTGTCAGATTTTTTTTCCAAGATGACAAGAGACAAATTATGACAGATTATTTTGTTTCATTGAAAATGGGCTTCGTTATAGAGAACAATGTACATATTTCAGTGTAAATATTCTAGGTCAGATTAATCCCAATATCTATTATCAGAATCAGATGGTCCTCCCTTTACATGTAACTATTAAAAATGATAATAGAAAATCCAGTACACAGTATAACATTTTGAAATTTCAATAGTCTAGTAGTCAATCCTTATAAATTCATGTATCAGTAACTGCAAAGGCTTCAAATTCATAAATTGATTGACAATAAAGTAACAATTCAAGTTTTAAATACCCCTGGTAGATATTACTTATTTACATGTTTACTATATATATCCATACACACCATTAAGACATGAAGTTTAAAACTAAAATGAAATTTATTTTATAGGCTAAGAATGGTATTGTTGTGTCAAAGCCTGAAATCTACATGGCACAGTTGTTAGAGCAGCTCTCTATTTTCTCAAAGGAAGGAGCACTTTGGAACATGGAAGCCAGTCCTTTGGATAAGACTGTATAAACTGAGATCACCTGCTGCAGTAGATGTTGGAATGAAAAAGATCCCTCACAGCTCAATGGCCATAAGTACCGAGTATAGGTATGAAGTTGCAGCCCTCCACCAGCAAGTGGTAGCTTCTTCATATGAGTGAAAAAAATTCTTGAGAGGGACATAAAAAAAAGCAAAGGCTGAAGTATTTGCTTCAGAAAAGACCTACACCTACAGTGATCATAATGTGAACAAAGTATGTGACAAAAAAAGTTTGCAGTTGAAAGGCAAAGAAAAAAATTCATTATGACAGGAAAGCTAGCTTTTATAGAACACACTGTACATGTAGAAACTTTTTTCAAGGTTAAAGAAATAATTCTATTTGACAAGAACAAAATTATCTTTTTTGTGTTTTATTTTCAAATGGTGTCCAATATCTCCATATGTCGTACATTCTAATATTAATTACATTGGCAATTAGATCTGTGCCAAAATATGTCATAAGTTGTAATGTTAGTTTTATTGTGTGGCCTTTTTCTAACCATGTAAACCTTAGTACATTTAGACTATGAATTTTTTTATTACATATGTATTTCATTTTTATTATTTTTTTTTAAATATTTATTTAAACATGTTACAGCAAAATTCTATTAGTGCAAACATGGAAATAGCAAATCCATGGATATAGCAAATTTTATTTTAGATCCCCAGCTATATAAATTTAATGAATTTGTTACATGGATATAGCAAATTATGGATATAGTGAAGTAATTTTATAGGTCTTAGAGACTTCATTAAAACTGAGTTTTACTATATATATATTAAAATTAAACTGAATAATTTCTTTATTGATTTTTTTAGCAATCATCACATATAAATGTGCTTCAAGAGTCAGATTTTGGAAAAAGGTCGGTGGAAATTCAGATTAATTTTTTTTTCCAGTTCATGTACACACCAATTTTTCCCTCTTACACAAAGCTAAACATCACTTCTTTAAAATGGAATTGAAAACCAAAATTTCCAATTATATCAACTGTGATTTAATAAGATTTTTACAGTGAAGGTTGAGAAAAAATAAGCTTTTTTTAGAGGCCAGAGGAAATTCGGACTGTAATTATGTGTATACCAGAAACTTTATCTATGAAAAAGAATAAGCGTGTAAGACTTTTAATTTTATTTTAACACATTTTTTTATTTAAAATTCAACTGAATAATATTTTGATTGATATTTTAGCAATTATTGCCGATAAATGTGCTTTACAGTCAGTTTTTGAGAGAAGGCCAGAGAAAATTCAGATTATCATATCTTTTTATCCAATTCATGTACATGCCAATTTTTTCCCTGTTTCACACAGCTAAACATCACTTCTTTAAGATGAAATTAAAAAATAAAATTTCCAATTATATTAAGTGTCATATTATAACATTTTTTAAAACCAAGGTTAAGAAAAAATTGGCTATTTTTTAGAGGCCAGAGGAAATTCGGACTGTAATTATTGGCTTATTAGCTATCATTTTTATTGGAAAAAATATGAATAGTATGTTTATGCATCAATCTTTCATATTATAGCAAATAAATGAATTTGAACTGCATTTTATAAGTTTTTTGTGTCTTTCTTTAATTTTAGTGTAATTTTCTATATCGTTTTAAACTTTGAAAACATGGTCATCTTCAGGGACTGTTGCCATGGAAACGAACTCATGTACATATATCAAAATTATTGATTTTAGATCAAGGAACTTGTCCTCTATCTGTTGATACCCATTTTATAATTTTCCAATTACTTTTTTGTCAGGTTCACATATCCTTAACTTTTTAGCCTGATCCAAAGGCTCAAGTGAGCTTTTCTGATCACATTTTGTCCGGCGTCCGTCCGTCTGTCTGTCCGTCTGTAAACTTTTCACATTTTTGACTTCTACTCAAGAACCGCTAGGCCAATTTTAATCGAACTTGGCACAAAATATCCTTGGGTAAAGAAGATTAAAGTTTGTTCAAATGAAGGGCCACGCCCTTTTTGAAGGGGAGATAATTATAATTAGAGAAAAATTAATGGCATTTTTAAAAAATAAACCACTGGGCCAGGAAAGATGGCTCTTGCGGAATCATCCTCAGGTAGTGTAGATTTAAGCTTTTAAAAATCTTGACCCCCGGGGCTAGGATGGGGCCAAAATGGCCGACCCAAGTTTTACATAGGAATATTTAGGAAAAAACTTTAAAAATCTTCTTCTCAAGAACCACTTGGCCAGGAAAGATTGGGTTCATATGGAATCGTCTTCAGGTAGTGTAGATTCAAGTTTGTTCAAACCATGACTTCGGGGGATAGGGTGGGGCCAAAATGGCCGATCAAAGTTTAACATAGGAATAGATAGGAGAAATCTTTAAAAATTTTCTTCTCAATAACCAATGGGCCAGGAAAAATGAAACTCATGTGGGATCATCCTCAGGTAGTGTAGATTCAAGTTTGTTCAAATCATGACCCCTGGAGGTAGGGTGGAGCCAAAATGACCGATCAAAATTTTACAGAGGAATATATAAGAAAAATCTTTTTAAATCTTCTTCTCAAGAACTTTTGAGTCCGGAAAGAAAAAACTCATGTGGAATCATCTTCAGGTAGAGTAGATTCAAGTTTGTTCAAATCATGACCCTGGGGGTAGGGTGGGGCCAAAATGGCCGACCAAAGTTTTACATAGGAATATATAGAAAAAAACTTTTAAAATCTTCTTCTCAAGAACCACTGGGACAGGAAAGATGAAACTCATATGGGATCATCCTCAGGTAGTGTATATTCAAGTTTGTTGAAATCATGACCCCTGGAGGTAGGGTGGGGCCAAAATGGCCGATCTAAGTTTTACATAGGAACATATAGGGAAACCTTTTAAAAAATTTTCAAGTATTTCAAAGCCAGGCTTTGCTATATTTATAGGGAATCCTCCTTAGGTAGTGTAGATTCAAGTTTGTTCAAATCATGACCCCCCCTTCCCAGGGGGGTTGTAAAATTCAAGTGCCCCTCCCCCAAAATTAACTTTCAGTTCAGATCTTATCTGTGTTTTTTCCTAGCCAATTGCTCAGGTGAGCGATGTGGCCCCTGGGCCTCTTGTTTTTCAAGTCATGGCCTCCAAGGCTAGGGTCAGACCACAATTAAGGATCAAAGTCTTATTTACAAATAAAAGGAAACAAATCTTCAAAATTCTTTTTTTTCAAGAACAACAAGAGCATGATTAATATGGAGAAATTCTCAAGAATGTGTAGATTCAAGTTTTTAGTTCACATGATCTGAGTAGATTTTAAATTGTTTAAATCATGACTTCCGGGGATATGGCAGGGCCACACTGGGGAATCAAAGTTTTACATAGAAATATATGAGGAATTCTTTAAAAATCCTCTTCTCAAGAACCACTGGGCCAGAAAAGCTGAAACTGATGTGGAAGCATCCTGGGGTAGTGTAGATTCTAAATTTTTCTAATCATGACACCTGGGGTAGGGCGGGGCCACAATGGGGAATAAAAGTTTTACAATGTTGAATCAAAGCATCTTATGGTAGTGTAGATTTCAAATTGTTTAAAGTATGATAATTTGGGTAGGGTGGGGTCACAATATGTATTACAAGGGGAAATCTGGTAAAGAACGAAATGGTCAAAGCTTCTCAGGTGAGCGATGTGGCCCAAGGGCCTTTTGTTACAAATTATGACCACCTGGGTTAGGGAGGGGCCAATTTTTCCTGCCCCTTTTTGCCAACCACATGAAAATGCAAAATTAATTTAGAAACCATTTTACACATACACAAACAAACCAATCATTTTCCAAATGATCATGGTTTAAAGCTAATGCATAAAACATAAGGGAAGTTTTTGAAAGCAGGGTGATTGAACATATCAAATAATTTAGAAAACAAAACAAATTTCTACCCCAATTTGACCCCCGGGCAAAATGAAATTCCGAAACCTTACTGCACATCTACTTGACACCACCAACCATCTCTTAAAAGATGATAGGCTACTGAGTTAAATGTAAGAGGAGTTAGAGAAGATGGGGATTTTGCATAAAAAAAAACATCATTTTTCGACCCCAATTTGATCCCCCCCCCCCGGGGCAAATTCGAAATTCAAAAACCTTATTGCACATCTACATGAGTATTGACACCACCAACCATCTTCAAAAATGAATATTACACTACTGAGTAAAATGTAGGAGGAGTTCATGGAAAACGGGGTTTTTTGCATTAAAAACGTCATTTTTTTACCCCCAATAGACCCCCGGGGCAAAATACTCCAAAACCTTACTGCACATCTACATGACACCACCATCCATCTCTTAAAAGCTGTTTAGGATAGTGAGTAAAATGTGAGAGGAGTTTCAGGTAAGACGGGGCTTTTGCATAAAAAACGTCATTTTTCGACCCCCATTTGACACCTCGGGGCAAAATCGAAATTCAAAAACCTTATTGCACATCTACATGACACCACCAACCATCTCCAAAATGATTATAAGACTACTGAGTAAAATGTAGGAGGAGTTCATGGAAAACGTTTTTTTTTTTTGCATTAAAAAAGTCATTTTTTTACCCCCATACATCCCCCGGGGCAAAATCAACATTCCAAAACCTTACTGCACATCTACATGACACCACCATCCATCTCTTAAAATCTGATAAGGCTAGTGAGTAAAATGTAAGAGGAGTTTCAGGTAAGACGGGGCTTTTGCATAAAAAAAACATCATTTTTCGACCCCCATTTGACACCTCGGGGCAAAATCGAAATTCGAAAACCTTATTGCACATCTACATGACACCACCAACCATCTCCAAAATGATTATTAGACTACTGAGTAAAATGTAGGAGGAGTTCATGGACAACGGGGTTTTTTGCATTAAAAAAAAGCATTTTTACCCCTATTAATCCCCCGGGGCAAAATCAACATTTCCAAAACTTTACTGCACATCTACATGACACCACCACCCATCTCTTAAAATCTGATAAGGCTAGTGAGTAAAATGTAAGAGGAGTTTCAGGGAAGACTTGGCTTTTGCATAAAATAATTTTTCGACCTCTTTTGACTCCACAGGGCAAAAGGATAATTCCAAAACCTTACAGCACATCTACATGACACCACCAACCATCTCCCAAAAGCTGATTAGGCTACTGCGTATAATGTAAGAGGAGTTCAGGGAAGAAAATTGTGACAGACGGATGGACGGACATGAGTAACAACAATATACCCGAATTTTTTTTAGAAAATACGGGTAAAAAACAAATATTTAATATGTTAATTGAAAGTCATATACTAGTATCTGGTCTTTACATATTACATTCTAATTTGATTGCACATTATTTAAAAAAACAAAAATGTTTTTTTTTATAAAACTAGAAAGTCTGCTATTGCAAGCAATGGCGAATATCGCTCTGAACTGGACAAGACTTTTGTCATCAGTAATGCAATACCCATTAGCTAACTTGGACAGCCATCAACTGGTAATAGTCCTTTCAGTACTTTGATTTAAAAATCAGGGCAAATTGCACTTGCACGTACGTGCATGCATATACATGAAGACCATAACTTCTAGTAGGAGTCCTTTATGCCTATCTATGTTATAAATCCGATCCTATTTGGTTGAAAAACAAAGGAGTTATAGCCATTTAAAGTTTTAGCCAATCAGACTGCTGTGCACATGCATGCATGTGTTTTCATGATTATTGTTATATACCATATTGTAGGAAATCCTAAAGCATGAATATATTTTTAATTTCAAAGTATTTTGTCAAAAAGCAAAAAAGTTTTTAAGATTTTTATTTCAGCCAATGAGACCTAAGCGAACATGCATGCACGTGAGTTCGTTCTTATTTGACAGTGTCATATTTTCTACACTATTAATTTATCCTTGTATAATATCCTTATATAATGAGTTTCAAAGCATTTCATCAAAAATGTAAAAGTTTTAGCTAAAGTTTTAGCTATAATAAGTATATGTCATTTTACATGTTGCTCGTGCATGCGTATGCGCGCAAAATGACCTTCGTTCCATACATCTACACAACATGCCTATTAACCCTAAAAAGGTTTTAGCTCAATTGGATGGACAGTTTCCTAGAACTAGAAACTTGGACAACATCAACTCGTATCAGTCCTTTCAGCACTTTGATTTAAAAATCAAAATTAAAATTTTTTCACTTTTCCCCTGTTTCCATGGAAACTATTGACAATTTGCATTTTGTAAATCCAGTGAGCCTTGAATACCTTACACAGAATAGAAAAGTATCAATTGTAATCGTATATTGTGCATTCATTTCCATCCCAGTAAGACTTCAGAAAAGCCAAGTATAATTCCAAGGTTTTTTTACTAAATAACAATTTCTTCTTTTACAGAGGCTGATGATGACTCACCATTGAAGACATTTATCAGGATAAACGCTGCAGATTTGAAGCCAGACCCGGGCAGTGCAACTGACATCTCCGACACAAATGAACAAGAAGACAATTTGGAGCTAGGAAGTACTGATAAAAACACTGAAGTAGTTTATAGCCAAGAAGAAAAGAAAGACGAGAATGTTGAAAGGTCCATTTCTCCAACTGAAGGCAAAGAAGAACAGAATACAGTTGAGACAATGGCCCATGTTCTCTCCTCAGAAACACAAGCAATACTGAAGGATGAAATTTTTCAGAAAATCCTGTCTGAAAAAGAAAAATTCCCGACTGTTAGCTTGCTGGATTTTGCTGGCCAGTTAGCATATTATGCTTGTCACCAAATTTACGTAACACCAAAGGCCTTCTTTATCCTTGTGTTGGACATGACTAAGAAGTTCGAAGATGTTGTCGATAAAGAGAAAGATAACCAAGAAGGATCAATCTTTTCCGTTTGGACTTACAGAGGTAAGACACTTATAAAATGTCAGATGTTTTAAGGTAGTTATCGGTATTAAGTTTACGCATCCATTTGTGGTTTTGTTCATCGACAATACACATTTATCATTTTGTTTGTTCAAAGGAACATAAGGCCATTTTTAACAATTGTTTGGTTGCCCTAGCTCTCCTGACCGACGGGCTTAAAATATCCTAGCTTACCTGAGCCAAAGACTCAAGTGAGCTTTTCTGATCAAAATTTGTCTGTTGTCTGTTGTTGTTGTTGTAATAGTCGTAGTAAACTTTTCACATTATCATCTTCTACTCAAGAACCACTGGACCAATGAAACATACCACGAAGTGTCATTAGGTGAGGGGAAATCAAGTTTATTCAAATAAAAGGCAACAACCTCTTCCAATGGGAAATAATTATACACATGTATATAAGTGAAAAAATAATGGCATATTTAAAAAATCTTTTCAAGAATCATGGGGCCAGAAAAGATGAAACTAATGTGGATGCATCCTCGGATAGTGTTATTTCAAGTTTGTTTACAACATGACCCCGGGGGAAGAGTTGGGTCACAATTGTGTATCAAAGTTTAACATTAGAATACATAGGAAAAAATTTTTGAAAATCTTTTCAAGAACCACTAGGCCAAGAAATTTGAAAGTTATGTAGAAGTATCCTCTAAAGGAGAAGGTTCATGTTTGTTCATATCATGACTCCTTTGGGTAGAGTGTGGCCGCAGTTGGGCATCAAAATTTCACATAGGAATATAGGGAAAATCTTGAAAATCTTGAAAAAGAGATTGGGGGTTTACAATGGCGTATCAAAGTTTTACAGAGGAATACATAGGAAAATTCTTTAAGAATGTTCTTTTTTTTCCAAGTATCACTGGGCCAAAAATCATGAAACTGACATGTAGAAACATTCTATGGAAATCATCTTATATTGTAGATTCAAGTTAATTCAAATCATGACCCTGGGTGAAGGATGGGGCCACAATGAGGTATCAAAGATTAACATTGGAATACTAAGGAAAAATCTACAAGTGTAGATAAATCTTCTTCTCTAGAACAGCATAGTCATGATTGTTTAAATACATGTAGTTATATGGAGGCATCCTCTGAAAGTGTAGATTCAAATTTGTTCAAATCATGACCCTTGGGGATAGGATGTTGGCACATTGGGGGATGAAAGTTTAACTTATGAATACATATAAGGAATTGAAAAAAAAATCTTTTTTTCTCAACAACAGTTAAGCCATGATTGGACATATTTATATGGAAGCATGTCCTGATAGTGCAGATTTAAATTTGTTCAGATCATGACCCATGGGGCAAGGGAGGGGCTATAATGGGGGAATAAGCAGGCTTACATAGACAAAAAGTCATCAGAAAGTCTCCTTCTCAAGAACATCAATGTTTTACGTAGGAAAACATGGGAAAATCGTTTTAATTCTTCACAAGAACAACAAAGCCCTGATTTGATCATGAATAACAAAAGTATCAAAAACGATAATGTAGATTTAAATTTGTTATGCCCCGGCATGAATATGGCCGGGGCATATACTGTGGAAACACAAATTTTCTTGGGGGTTTAATTTTCGTTGTTTTCGTGGTATGACAAGACCCACGAATTCATGTCCACAACGAAATGTAAAATTTCACACACATAAGTACTCATTAATTCTTGATTCACGAAATCAAATCCCCACGAACCAAGAAATTTTCCTCAAACCACGAAAATTTGACCCCACGAAAATATGTGATTTTACAGTAGTGTTTGTCATGTCCGTCTTCCGTCCTTCCGTCACACTTTGCATTTAGCTCTGCTTAAAGCTAAGTTTCAAAGAAACCATCCAAGATATTTTCATCAAACTTCATATGCTGATAGATTTGATGAGAACCATTCAACTGCATCAATTATTTTTTTACTTGACCTTTGCTTTGACCTTGACCTCACTTTTCTTTAATTAGTGTTTAGCACAGTTTTAAACAAACCATTCAAGATGGTGTTTTCAAACTTCACATGTTGATACATACTGATGAGAGCTAGTCAACTGCATCAACATTTGACCTTTCCTTTACCTTGATCTCACTTATCTTTATTTAGTGTTTCGCTCAGTTTTAAAGATACCATTCAAGATATTTTTATCAAACTTCATATATGAAGTTACATATTGATGAGAGCAATTTAACCGCATCAACTTTTTTTTACCTTAACCTTTTCTTTGACCTCATGTTTCCTAAATCACTGTCAAACTACATATGTTGATACATATCGATGTAAGCAATTCAACTGCATCAACAATTTTGACCTTGACCTTTTTATTTGACCTTGACCCAAATTATATCAAATTATGTTAAAGGCAGTTTTAATTAAAGACATCATTTCTAGATATCTTTATCGAACTTCATATGTTGATACATATTGATGAGAGATATGCAACTACATCAGTTTTGACCTTGGCATTTCCTTGACCTTGACCTCACTTTGATGAAATTAGTGTCAAACTTCATATGCTCATACATACTAATGTAAGCAATTCAACTGCATTACTATTCAAGATATTGTGACGGGGGTCCTCCCCGTCACTGGCACTGGTAATTGATGACAATTGTTTTTATTTACATCGTTTATTTACATATTTACAACACATATCTATATATAAGAAATCACATTTGTTCACAATACAAAAACACATCCAGACTCGTTGACTTTCAGACTTGTTCTCCTCTCTCTCACACGCGTTCCCAGGGTATGTCCATACCAAATCTCTTTTTCCCCACTTTCTCACATAATCAATCTAGTGCTCACTTTCATCTCTCAGAACTCTATCATGCACAATAAACAACGATAACAGAAATGACAAACAAACAAATTATAAATCCATGCTTATCCACTCGCTTTCTCTCTAACTAACTAAAATTACACTCTGGGGATACAGGGCTACAATGCCTGCTCCGCGCACCTGCAACCTATCAGTAACTCTCTCATTCTCAATTAATTAACTAAAATCGGGTGATTACTCCGTGACATACCTCCCGTCCCGACACACTAATAAAATTACATTTAGTAGACTGATAATGACAATTTGATATCGCTTACAAGAATCACACATTCATTGATAAAGCGACCTTACTACACACAGAAATAATAACATAGTTTTACATGCACATACGTTTCATGTTTTATCTTTTTTTTTCTTAGATTTTTGCGTTCTATCTTTACATTTTTTTTTCAAAACAAATGTTCATTTTAGATATACATTATTACACAACCTACGTATATATACACATCAATTATTTATTTCTTTGACTGAATAAAATCTTGTACAATCCCAAAGTCTTTGATTTCATTTTCACCTAACCACTGGGTGTGTCCGTTCTGAAACTGCACAAAATAACGTTTCTCTAATCGCTTGGAGTCGTTTCTTGACCGCATCATATCTAATACTTTGACAATGGGACCATTGTCATCGACCGTCTCGTCTTCATATTCAACGTCCTCATCCGGGATGTAGTCGTGATCAGGGCGGTCATTAGGATCAAGATACGGTTTCATCCTGTTAGCATGCGCTGTCAAAGTTTTTGATTTGTGATCAGGGTCCTGTAGTCTGTAGGTAACATTAGATAATCGCTCGATGATCTCGTATGGTCCGTGCCAATTGTGGGAAAGCTTAGGAGAGAGTCCAGGTTTAGTCGTTGGAGTTAATAACCATATTTTGTCACCTTTAGTATAATGAGTCTCTTTCGCTGCACGGTGATGATGTTCCTTCTGGTTTTGTTGACATTTTTGTAAGTTTTCTTTGACAAGCGTGTAGGCCTCCTGAAGACGGACTTTTGCCTCTTCCTTATAGTCGTCTGCTACAGCGTAAGAAAATGTTGGCGGACAGAGCACGGTTTCAACGGGTAGAACAGGATCTCGCAAGTGCATTAGGTAGAAGGGTGACTCTTTTGTAGTCTCATGGATGACGGTCCTATACGCAAACAGTATGTATGGTATAAAGGTGTCCCAGTCACGCTGATGTCCTGACACATACATTGACGACATTGTTGTGAGTGTTCCATTGAAGCGCTCCACTAGGCCATTGGTCTCCGGGTGGTAGGCAGTAGTAAAAGTTTTCCTGGTATTTGTTAATTTGCATATTTCCTTTATCAGGTTTGATCTAAAGTTCTTACCATTATCTGATAGTAGCTCTCTAGGCGCTCCATGACGACACACTATTTCCTCTACAAAAAGTCGCCCAGTTGTTTCTGCATCTGCATTGTTTACGGCAAATACTTCAGGCCATCGAGTTAGGTAGTCACTGAACACAATAATGTACTTGGACTTGTAGGTTGGCGGGAACGGTCCAAGGACATCTACAGCTACATGTACTCTGTCGAATGGTCCATTAAGTGCCGGTAGCGGGTTCAATGGGCACTTAAGTCTGTTTTTCGGTGATTTCTTAGTTGCACAGTCTACGCATGATCAACACCAAAACTCTACATCTGAATACATTCCCTTCCAATGAAATCTCTCTTGGACTTTGTCATACGTTTTCTGGAATGAGAGATGTCCGGCTGTCAGGTCGTCGTGACAGGCATACATGACTTCGTCTATCAGGCTCCTTGGAACAGCTATTTGGCGTCTAATAGCTTGACGTCGTCTATGAGATCCAGGCTGCCAAAGATGATATAGCAGACCATTGTGTCCAAGTTCATAATCACCAGATAATATTACCGTCTCACGGGCCTTTGCAGATAATTCAGGCAACTCTCCCTTCTCTAAGTAATTAATAATAGCGGCTAGGAGAGGGTCATTTTTCTGACGGTCGAGGATGTCCTGATATGACCTTTTTGGTATCACATCTGCATCTGCCTTAGCACAGGTGGCTGCTATGGGGGATTCGACAGGAATTCGAGATAAGGCGTCTGCGTTTTGATGAACCTTTCCCGGTCGATGTTTAATGGTTATGTCATACTCTTGAAGAGTTAATGATCATCGCGCTAGGCGTCCTGCTGGATTCTTAATGTCCATAAGCCACCGTAATGGGTTGTGGTCAGTTATCACAGTAAATTTTCGGCTGAATAGATAGTGTCTAAAGTATTTCACATTCCACACAATGGCTAATGCCTCTTTTTTGATAACTGCATAGTTCTGTTCATTTGGTTTTAGACTCCTACTCGCGTACGCTATTGTCCGTTCACCATCTGGACCTTCTTGGGCTAATACGGCACCTACACCAGTGTCACATGCATCCATGTACAGGATAAACGGAAGCGAGAAATCTGGATACCTAAGAATAGGAAAGCTGGTCAAAGCTGATTTGAAGAATTCAAACGCACTTTCGCAGTTATTGTCCCAAATGAATTCGAAACCTTTCCTTAAGAGCTTGTGTAAGGGTGCAGCCTTACTTGCAAAATCTTGTACAACCTTACGGTAGTAAGAGATGAGTCCCAGAAAGCTTCTAAGTTCGCTCACATTTGTCGGCCTCGGAAAGTTGTGGATTGACTTTACTTTCTCCGTGTCAGGCGATATTCCGTCAGCTGAGACTTTGTGTCCAAGGAACGTGACCTCCGTTTTTCCGAAGTAACACTTCTTTGCTTTTAACTTTAACCCTGAATTTTCGAATCGTTTTAGCACTTCCTCAAGTCTTTTGACATGGTCGGAAATAGTTTCCAAGAAGACAATTACGTCATCTATATAATTACACAAGACACGTGTTCCACAGTAATCCTGAAAGCACAGAGTCCATAAGTCTCTGGAATGTTGGCGCACTGTTACACAATCCAAATGGCATATAATTATATTCATAATGCCCTCCAAAGAAGGAAAACGCGGTCTTTTCTCTGTCACTTTCCTTAATAGGTACTTGGTGGTATCCTTGACACAAATCTAAGACACTGAAGTACTTGGACTTATTAAGTGCATCCAGCATTTCGTCGATTCTAGGGAGAGGGTAAACGTCCTTTTTGGTAACTTCGTTTATTTTACGAAAATCAATGCACATGCGAACTTTGCCATCTTTCTTTGGCACCAAAACAATTGGGGCGGAGTATGGACTCTTAGACGGTCGCACAATTCCATTAGCGCACATTATTTCTATCTGGGATTCCAGTAACATTCACTGGCTGTGAGGAATCCTATAAGGCCTCAAGTGAATAGGTTTACTGTCCCCTGTATCTATAGAGTGTTCAACCATATCTGTCTTGCCTAATTCATTATTACTGAAAGCAAACACTTTTCTATACTTATCTAATACTTTAGTAATAGACTTGCATTCCGTTTCACCTAAATCACTAGATACATAGAATTCATCTTTCTCTTTCTTACCAGACTCAACACTCTCACTTATCTCAATCCCATTCAAGTTCTTGTAATTACATGCATCTTGCACACTTTGGCTAGTCGAACTTGCATCAGAAATAAATGAGATACATTCATCATTTATATATACAGAATCATTTGCAACATCAATATAGCATGCACTGTCCTTCAAAATGTCCAAACCTAAAATACAATGATATGGGAATTCACGAGCAACAAATGCATTATATACAACATCGGTTTGTTCACCAATTCTTAACCTAAAGTCACACTTCCCAACAATATCTACACGGTTGCCCGTTGCCGATGTAACACTAACTCCTCCAGCCGGCACCATACCACTCTGGTTTGCGAAAGCTTCATTTATAATCATGACACTAGATCCGGTGTCGACCAACATCGCAGCACATTTTTCATTCACATATCCTACAATTTTGGCGGTACAAAATTTAGGATTTAATTGACAAGAAACAATATTTTCACATACATTTTTCACATTTTCAACACTTTTTTCACTACTTCCGGAAGAATTATCCTCTTCTCTTTTACGCAACCGGCTGTCTCTAGGAGGGTATTTTAGATCCTCTAGCCCTTTACCTCCACACAAAAGGGCGGACTTTAGTTTTCCGAATTGGCGCTTCTTTGTTGCTCATTACAACGGACTGCTATGTGTCCTACTCTACGACATTTGTTGCAGATTGGTCTCCCATCTGTGGTCCTAAGATTTCGGTCCGGTCGGGGGCGGAATCCGAATCCTCGGCCTCTTCCTCCCCGGCTTCCTCCACGGCTTTGTCCTCGAGATTGAGGAACAAATTGCTGTTTAGATGCGAATCTATCGATTTCAGTTGCCATCACTGACACCTTGGCGGTCAGGTCTGCGAGTGACTTTTCCAGTTCTTCCGTTCTTGTAGGAGCGTAAGACATTGATGCTACAGTTCCTCTGGCCATCGGGGCATCTGCCAGGAAGTTGTTACATTCTTCCCTCTTCGCATGCCTGAAAGCTTCCTCAAACGTCTTAGGGTTAGAAAGTAACACATACCTCTTGATTTCAGGCCCCAATCCTTGGACGAAATGCTCTTTAGTGAGGGTTTCCTTTTGCCTCCCAGGCATGTCCATGTAGGCACGAGTAGCAAGCTTCGTTATGTTTGCCGCATAATCTTCTACGGTTTGCATCTCTGCCTGTTTATATCCGAACAAGTTCGAATAATACAGTGATTGGAGTTCTTTAGGAATAAATCTTTCCCGCAGAGCGACACAGACAGAATGATAGTCATCTTTCACATCGTCGTCTAAAGATTCATAATAATCTGCAGCTTGATCTCAGAGGAATGCAGGTATCGTTATGCATTTTCTTGGTTCGGTCCAGAAATTGGCTTTGGATATTCGGTCAAAGTTCTTAATCCATGAATCGAGGTCCTCGTCGAGTTTCCCGTAGAATGGGGTAGGCTTAATCAGGTTGGACGGCTGTCTAACTTCAGGCACAGCTTCGGGAATAATATCCTCAATTGGCTCCTGTCTCTTCTTCCGTGGCATCTTTACAGTATTTGACCAGGAGTTAATTTTCCAATGTGTATGTCGAAATAGTTAAAATAATCTCATCCCACCGCTGCCACCATAAAATGTGACGGGGGTCCTCCCCGTCACTGGCACTGGTAATTGATGACAATTGTTTTTATTTACATCGTTTATTTACATATTTACAACACATATCTATATATAAGAAATCACATTTGTTCACAATACAAAAACACATCCAGACTCGTTGACTTTCAGACTTGTTCTCCTCTCTCTCACACGCGTTCCCAGGGAATGCCCATACCAAATCTCTTTTTCCCCACTTTCTCACATAATCAATCTAGTGCTCACTTTCATCTCTCAGAACTCTATCATGCACAATAAACAACGATAACAGAAATGACAAACAAACAAATTATAGATCCATGCTTGTCCACTCGCTTTCTCTCTAACTAAAATTACACTCTTGGGAAACAGGGCTACAACGCCTGCGCCGCGCACCTGCAACCTATCAGTAACTCTCTCATTCTCACTTAATTAACTAATTGATCAAATCATGTACACTAATACAAATTTTCATGCTGGTTTACTACAGTCCCTGTAACGTTCTACTTTTAGTTTCACACCTGAACGGTGAAGAAACGCTGAAAGAACGGTGAGTGAACGCAGAGAGAACGATGAGTGAACGATGTGCGAATACTGAACGCAACTTGGTGAACGGTGAGTGAACACAGAAGGCAAACGGAGCGCGAACGTGAGCGCAAAATGAACGATGAACGCAAGATAAACGATTTATTCAAAATGCCTCTGGTCTTTTCCTTGCATTGAGATTATTTTATTATTCTATTATTCTAATTCTAGGTGGTTTAATATAATTAAACAATAAAGATAATAAATAAATAAATAAATTTATTAAAAATTTTTCTGTACCTATATGTACCTATGTTTTAAATCAATATTTTTTTGAAAAATTTTAATTGCCCTAAAACGTGTATTTGTTACCAAACGTGTGTAGATTAATTTTAAAATTAATCTATTTATATAGTAAATATGCTTATTCTTTTCACTTATAAAATAGTGTAGACTTCTGAAGATAAAACTACTACTTATAGAATGGATTAATTACATTGTACGCAGTTGAAACAACCATACATGTATTTCCATGCCAAGGCGATTCTGAGTAAAATAACGGATTTCTTTTTCAATTCGCAAATGTCTGTTGACGTATTGCATAAAAACTCATTTGTTTTAAATTCTAATGCAAAATATTCCATATTTGTGTGTCTTTTGTATTCTTTCATGACAATTATCTTATTAAAAACAGCTAAATTATACATGTATCTGAAAAATTTCCCGGCCGTGATTATACTCGGTCATTAGATGATGCAAAAAAGTAACACGTGTATTAAGTTATATTTACAGTTAGCAAGTATATTTTCTCATTGATTGCCACAGTACAGCAAAAGGGTACATGTGTATTTGAATAAATTATCTTTCAACAAAACGTAAAATGTCGAAGAAAGTCAATTGACTGGTCAACAGATGATTCTTTCTTGTATTAGGGACCTGGCCCCAGGATCATTCCGGAGTCAAATTTTCAACCGCTTTAAAATTATTTATTATTGTAAATAAAATTAATTTGAAGATAAAAACTCTTTAATAGAGGAGTACTGTAATATATTATTATTTTTATTTACTTCATATTTTTAACGGTTAAGTAAAAGAAAACATTTTGAATTAAGCTTCCTTTATTTCTATTGTTGATATTCTTTTAATAAGAATTATCACTTTTTGTTTTGTTCACCTTTATTATTATGCATACATAAACTGTAAAAGGAAACAAATTACAACACTATGAAAATGGTTACATTTTTGTTTGAGACATTAAGATTTCTTCGCCAATGAAAATTATATTCCTCAAGGGAAAAACCCGAGGGGAATATGCTTTTTGATGGGGGAAGAAATCATCATGTCTCTCGTACATTCATGTAATAAATTGATTATTATACCAAGAAGGATATGGAAATAACGAACAGTATCCAATCTCCACGTCCATTAAACAAATATACAAAATAAGAGCAGAGCAAACACTGACCTCTGAAACATCAGAGGTGGGATCAGGTGCCATGGAGGAGTGAGCATCCCCTGCCGACCGGTCACACCCGCCGTGTGCTCGTTGTCATAATCAGGAAATAACGGAAAAAATCAGGAAATAACAGAAAAAATCCAATTCAAACACAATGCAGAAAATATCAAGAAAATTCAATAAATAAACATTTGTAGAGTGATAGCTAATGCTTTTGATTAGATAACATCATTGCATTATATTCATGCAATTTACGTAATTCTCTGAAGTAATGCTGTGTTGCTGTAGTCGTATGTAGTCTACCATATTTTTTGCTAACATTGGGTGTTCGATATTAATGGTTTATATTTTATAGGTTAGATATGCATGGCGCTAACTGTAAGTAACATTTAAATCTCTTGGAATTGTAGATTTTGGTACTTTTGCTTCCAGTCGCCCATTTTCCTTTCTGTGCTATGCAACAATCAGAAGCATCAATTTAAGGAAGCGTCATTTTTCATATAAAACAAGAGAACCCTCGCTTTGGATGGCCCCTTTGTACCTGAAGGAATTGCATCAAAATTCAACAAATGAAAAATGAGATAAAAAATTTGGGGAAATTTTGCAAAATTACGTCTTGTCGTCTCTGAGACTTGTAGAATAGCTGTAGAGTTAACAATCGCCTTACAAATCACGTATTTCACTCGAATACATCATATCCATATAAAAATAAAAGTATGACAAAACTATCACATATTTTTAGGGCATTGTTCTTACTATGCGTTTATTTTTTTGTGTATTTTTATACATTACTTTTACTTTTATATTTTACAATTTTATATCGACATTTATACTCATTGATATATATAATCTATCTCAGTAAAATCATCTTATTTGCTGCATTGTGACATCAAAGTTATGAAACACTAAGTTTTGTCGCGGGGCAAAAACGATAAACACGTGACTGTCTCGGCCAATTAGATATTATCTAATTAGTGGTTTTTGTATGAGGTATAATAAATAACAATCCAAAGGTAAGGGCAGGGTTTATGTTTTTGAAGACAAACAGATAAATAAGCAAACAGACAGACGGACAGAGCAAAACCTTAATTTCCTATGTATCTTGTTGCAAGAGCTTTGATTAGTTACAGATCGGATGTAAATTTCCATGCACCCGACCTCAGCCGGGGGTAAATAAAAAGTGAATTCGAAACAATACATACTTTTTTTCTCTGATTAAAAAAATAAATACAAAAGTCACGATGCATTGTAGTTTGTAGTTATTTTATTAATAGATTGGGACCCACTTGATTAGACTCTGATCTTTACGAAGAATTTTTTATGATTACATAGGAAATTAATTCGTTAATAAGGTCTTATCAAGGGAGTACGGTAATTTTTCACGGGTTGTATTCTTCGGCCTCAAGTTGTAAGGAATAAAACCCGGAGTAAATCCACGTATACCATTCATTGAACCTAGATAACTTATAATATATCCTTAATCTCCGATTCAGGGGGAACAAAAATATATTTGAAAAAAAGATGTCAAAATCAATCATATATGAATCTAAGAATTTTGACAAGCATGATTAGTTATTTTTTAAAAAAAAAAAAAACATGTATACAAGGAATACCGGGTGTCATTTTTTAGTTATACAATAAAAATCCAGAAAATGTTGCAACTGGATTTCCTCTATCTGCATAGAGCCGAGGCGATGTTAAATATGCAGCTACCCATATCCGATCACCTTTGATTAATTCAAGACTGATCATGTTAGAAGCCGCTGAATATACAGATTTTGAATCTCCACGTGCACCAATGACGACCTGAGATACTCCATTTTTATTTATTTTCACCCAGGAGTTGTGTGATTGTTCTGACATGATAGAGCAAAAGAATACATATGTTCCATTTATGGGGGCAGTAAATACCCCATCACTTGGGTTATAAGCATTTCCCTTATTGGTTATTACATGTGGAAAGACAACTGTTTGGGAGGATCCAATGGCTGTTGTTCTTTTGATCCCTGCTGTGAACACCACTCCTGTCCTTTGGAGACTACGAGACTCTGGAAATTAATGCAAATGAAACCTTATTAAGTGAATTTTAAAATCATCATTCTTTTTGTCTTATTTAGTTAACTGTCAATGGATGTGAGTGTACATAAATACATGTATATATGAGGTAGTGTAAGAGGGGGTGTTTTTTTTTGGAGGGGGGGGGGGGGGGGTCCCACACGATGCTTACCTTCCACGATCTGAGGATGTTGTCTAGAGTGAAACATTAGCAATGTTGTATTAATGCTGTCAATCACTATTCGTAATCTTTAAATTTCCATCAATATTTTTATTATCCAAATAGATAATTGTAGTTTATCATGGCTTAACATTTAAGCCTTGGTTACCTTTAATGGTTGCTTCATTTGTTCTGCAAAAAATTCCATCAACCTACATTTATGCAGGAAATTAATTCTTGAAGCAGAGAATGGACAATCTCGCTTACTTATGGGACCTTCTCATTTTCTTATTTTGCTGCAGGGCAGAGCGACACTTTGGGAACATTTTCAGCCTATATTTTACATGTAGCACTGAAGTTTGCAGAAGCTTCAGTGCTATATTCTTAATAATGTGAATTGAATTGGCGTGTTCTCCGATGAATCGTTATGTCATAAAATGACATCATTGTTGTGCTTCTGTTTTTTCCTCTCATCTACATGTACTCAAAAACCATTAAATAATTGCGCAAATGCTTTATAATTCTACAATTTAACAATTGCTTATTTATTCTACCATCTGATTTATTCAGATCCTTTCAACTTGATAAAATACTTTTGATAAAGCGATCGCCATGGGAAGAATCCTAAAATATTTATGTACTAATAAATTCTTTATTTTCTTCATATCTTATATAAAGCTTTAAATTATATTCAAATTTGATAGTTAGCACCTGCTGAAATATCAGCTTTATGAGTGCGTTATTTTATTTCCTTTTAAGCATTGGTTCAATAATTTACCGAACAAAGCTCTTATTCCGTAAGAATATAAGGATGTTTCAAATGCATGTAAATAATAGAGACATAGAGAATTTATTGAGAATAAGTTTAAAAGATGTTTCATTTCTTTGTTGGTTATATCAACACATTTATTGAAAGATATATGTTTTATTTTCATATATTTAGAAAAATAATGGGACTGTAATTACTTAATCATTGTTATAAATATCTGGGAAACTTTAATTTAGATATTCTACTTTGGGATGTCAAAGTATTAGAATTATAGTAATTGGGATATTTTGACAGTAATTTGATATGTATATTTTTTTAAAGAACATAGTAATATCTATTTTATCATTATGCAATTAGAAACATTCAAAATCAAATTTTGTCTTTTATCTCAAGAAAGCCTATTACAATTGTCCGAAAGGTTAAATCATTTACTGCTACATTGTAATTTCATTTTAGTTCTATTTTTGTACATTTTTCAAATCATTATATGCTATATTTTCACATCTTACTTACCAGTCCATTGGGACCATTTCAAAGTTAACTCAGTTAGGTCCTCATTAGCTTTTTCAAAAGATTTATTAACAGAGGCGGATAAAATATTCAGCGTGTCTTCTGTTGCAGCCAGCCGATTGACGATGTTATTTTCACTGATTACTTGTAAGGTATCACTGATCTGATTAAGCTTTTCGTCCAGAATCTTCAATTCTCGTTTCAGTTCCACATTTTCCACCCTTATTTGCTGGTCTTTAATCTCCAGATCCTGTAGATCATTTTTAAGACTCGCAAGCTTTGTCTTCATAACTTCCCGATTGTTTTTATTATCTATGGCATCCATGACCAAATCCTGGATTCTTTGTACCATTGAGAAACGTACAAGGCTCTCTTGATTTAGAATTTCCCTTAAGACATCGGACGCTTTATTCGATGGGGTACTAGGTACCAAACCATTTTTATCAGATGTCTTGTTCTGAAGTAAGGATACCTGCCCAAATGTTTCATACATGCACAAAGAAAGTACTAGACATGGTACGTATAAAGCTCCCATCTCTGTGGCTTACTTGTTTCTATCTGAAACTGCTTTATTCAATAAGCAAAGAAAAAATTCTTATTTATTTTACAAAGCACTATATGTTGCGCATGACTCAATATTCATTTTAAAACAGAAAACGTTTTGCCGAAAGATGAATTTTGATTAGTTGTTAGTAAATGATGTTAAACACGTAAAATCTAAAAGGAGCTGTGACATCCCTAAACTTGCTGATTTATTTACTCATTTATAATGGGTATATGCTTCCATTTAAACAACGAGATTTTTATGTGTTTAAACTGAAACTGGGCAAAGACAACTGAGAATCATTTCATATCTAATGTATCATGCATTAATAATATTATCTTTATTAAAAAATATTAAAGCAGTTCTTAACCTTAGATTTGATAATAGTATTTTCATTAATACTTTTGGGTTAAAAGATTTTTTGATAATGTATTCTTAAACAAAACTGATTAATTGTTTGTGTTTTATACATGTTTTATGCAGCGAGTATACCCAAACTCTTCTTCCTCTATATCTTCTTGTTTGCACTTTAAATAATACAAAAGTAACTTAAAAGACGTAAAATCATTTTATATTTCGATCTTTACTATAACACATCGGCAGTATGATCATCACAGATTTCATATTTACTTAGAAATGAGAACTTTATTAAAACATTAACAATTGTTCATTCCTCTGGAAAATATAGGTCAGACCAAGCATCCGAAGCAAATGTGGTAGTATTAATTTATATATTTTGTATGGTATAGAAATAAAGCTTTTGCACCTCTGACCAGTTTGTTTCAAATGTATATATGTTATTCATTTACCATTGTGCAAATATTTTGGTTTGGACGAATATGGAGAACTGAACATGTACTAGTATCCATAATTTACTTATACATAACCAATTCGCTACATATCAAAAGCATTCTTAGACTCAGAAAAGAGAAGCCCGAACAATTTGATAGAGTGCACTTTACAATTTTTTTGCTATTCTACTTATATATTTATTCATTATTCATAATAAATATTCCCAAGATTTGTTTGACTGTATATATGTAAATATTCTCAAAATTACTATTTCAGTTGATATACTGGTAATGCTGAAGTGTTATATTAATTACTAAAATTTTTAATTTAAAATTTGAATATGTTTGAGGAAATGGGTTTCAAATTAAAGCTTAGTTCGATCATTCTTAATGCAGTTAACATAACGTCAGTTGATTTCAAATAAATTTATATATGTTTACAGAACTCGGATTTAGAAGTTATATGCTGGATTTGGTATTGAAATTTTATTACATCTAAAAAGTAAGTCTACGTCATAGTTTTTTTTTTTTATCTCTAAGTACGTATTTTAACGGAGTTGAATGATTTCCATGTACACAGTTGAAATATTTGCTTATCTTACGAGGGTTGTCCGGAAAATCGTGGACAAAGCGTTTTTCTCGAAACATAATGGACACACTAAGATGAAATTTTCAGTGAACGTTTATTTATCATATTTAAGTGCATTATAGTTTTTTTTTTATATAAAAACATAAACAAAAATAAAGATTTTATTATGCTTGAATGTGCACAGGGTAGGGTCTTACGGCGAACGGTTAAAAACCTAAGATTTTATTAAAGAATTCTGAGTATAATATTTTGAAATAAAAGATTTAAATATGTATATAAGATTTGGGTAAAAAGTATCCTTATTCGATTCTATAATCTATGTTGTCGTCTTTTTAAAACATTCAAGACATTTGGTCAATTTTCGGCCGTTTCCTGAGCATTCGACATAGGAATTTCTTTGTAAAATCTTTCTTGATAGATTCCCGAGGTAGTACAAAACATACGGACAAACTGCTATATTGTAACATCAAAAGACGACGTCACTGTTGATCGTCAATATAAGATTGATATATAAAAGATTAGTTGAACATGTTGAATGATGGTTGGAATATTGTCCGTATCTTACTAATAAATCCTCAGAAGATCGCAAGCTTGTGCCAGATTGGTCCCTTGATAGTTTAAGGAGATAAAAGTGTGTGCATCTATGAAATTCCGAAAATTAAGTGGGGCTAATCCATCTTTATTTTTAGCGCAAAGATGCAACGTGACGCTGTTTTAGACACGTTGACGTTATCATCCGTGCGCCGTAAGGCGATACAATACTTTACATAAAATATTATTATTCGTTTATTTATGCATATATCTATTTGAAAATTGCTATGTTTATTAAGAAAATATGTACTAAAAAGAAGTGAAAATTTCAGAACGCAGTGATGATTATTATTCAAGTCAGACAACTTGTCCACGATTTTACCGGACAACCCTCGTTTACACAGTTTTTGAAGATGTGGGTCATTCCTATTGCACTAAGAAATAAACATTGTCAGTTTGAAGTTGGCTGCGGTATAATATATGGATATTGTGTGGGAAGTTACATACTACTAACAAAGTTATACATCTAGGCAGTTTAGCTTATTTTTTGACATTTCAATCTGCTCATTATGTCTAGGTTCTAAAATAAAGCATCCATTAAGCTAACAAATGGAGTAATTACTTCTTTCATAACAATTAACTCACATTGTTGCAAAATGATAAACCTGACAACTGATATTCTTGCTTTCAAAGCAATTAACATCAAATAAAATTGTACGACGTAATTGAAAGGAGGCTTTAACTTTGTTTACGTATCTTTTACACGTATATTCTTGAAAAAAAAATCCGAGTAACATTGAGTACCATCGTCTCTCTCTCTCTCTCTCTCTCTCTCTCTCTCTCTCTCTCTCTCTCTCTCTCATACACACAAACCCTATCTCACACACCCTTACAAACATTATTTGTCATTATATGTGACTGAAAAATTCTATAATTTAAATTTATTTTTCTCAAGATGTATTGTGCCTTTAAGTATGGCCAAGCGGAAAGAACTTCCAATCAGTGAGTATAATGTTCCAGGGAATATCAAAATTTATGTACTAGCGTCATTTTAGGTACATCAATGAATTTTTAATTTAAGCATCTTTTCAATGTATAAAATGAACTATAAATCATCAGTTTTATTTTTTAAAATAAATTGTTACTGTTTTTGCAATCAATTATTTGTCCAGATGGCACAACCATGAACGTGGCGTATTTTCTATCTGATTCATTCAGAGAAACACTTTTTGTTAATATAATAACATTTGTCATCCGAAATTCCCATAAATTCACACATGTGATATATTATTGTTCCGTTAAATTTGCCATTTTTACTTCAAAGTCCATTAAACAATACAAATAGCAGAGCAGACACAGAGCTCTAAAACATCAGAAGTGGAATCAGGTGTTATGAAGGAGTGAAGAACCCCTGCCGACATGTCACACCTGCCTTCCTTTTTCATGATTGGGAAATAACAGATAAAACTGTCACAGTTACAAGTGTCAGTCGTGTGATACATATTACAATGTATTACCTGTGTGAATTTAGACCATTACAATCTTATCTTGACAAACTCGTCTGGAGATAAAAATTTATCAAAAGACATACATGAACAGTTATCAGTGGAGTTATGGAGTACATACAGTGGACTTAAGGACGTTCGATCCTGATATTTAGAGCGTATTTCGCGCAGGTCCTTTATTCATAAAATTGAGCATCATTTTAGGTTCTCACAATAAAACTGAATTCTACAATGCAAATTAAACTATATTCAATGAAAAACCGCGATTAAGTTCCATTCAAGTAGAATTAAGCTAGGGACTATATTTTGTGGCGGAAGGTTTTTTAGACGAAAATGTTCAGTTTTTTTCCATTTGAACTATAACAGTACTGTTGATTTTGGATACCTTTTTTTCCATGCTGGTTACACACAAAGTGTTGTAGTGAAATATGTTATGCTGGTTGTGAAATATCTATTAAATTATTTCGTATGAATTCTATCAACAAAGTGTGACAAATATAGTAAATATATTCTGAAAATGCGGGAAAAAATTGAGCCAATTTTAACGTTAAATTCACACATTTTTAGTAATATCTGAAAATGTACATCATATACCCCGATTTTTATGTTCTTTTCTAAATATTCAAGATAACTTTGACCTATTTGCTTAAAATCAGAAAAAAAGTTTAAGACTTTAAAATAATTTTCTTGCTAATTGTATTTTCAATGCCGGAAAAATAACATTTTATTAGTGCAGAAAGGTCAAATAATTGATTTTGCGAAGAAATTTGAAACTTTTTCTTAGTCACAATTTTTAAGTGTCCTTTTTTAAACAGACTTAGAAGTTCATTTTATTTCATGCTTTAATTGGATAAAAATATTGGAGGGAAAACATCGAAGATATAATTTTTAATCAAGACACAACTTTCAGTGCAGAAAGGTCACATTAAATGTACTGTAGCGCTAAAAGAAGCATATTGACCCCCATTTTTTGATTTGAATTTTAATTAAGCTATGTATGTAGAAACTAAAAATATACTTAGCAAAAAAAGTTTAAGACTTTAAATTTCAGGATCGAACGTCGTTAACAGGTCATATCATTTATATAGACAGGGATTTTTACATTAACATTTTACATTTATCAAAAGATAACAGAACAAAAATTCCACTGATACGGAAAAGAAGAACAAGGATACCAATTTTTATTCACTATTCTTCTACCAATGCTGATTTATTAATCGGGATGTATAGTAAAGATACGTATGCGGCCAGAATTTACCGATATGATAACACAGGAAATTACATACACACTATAAAATGCACTGGTGCTGGTCACCAATTGCACCCAGGAACATTACAGAGAACAGTTATGGAGCTGTTATTGTGTCCGACTTAGCCAGTGTAGTGGTCACTGATCGTGAGGGTTCACATCGATTCTCCTACACAGGCATTGGACTGGTACCGCATGGAATCTGTACAGAACGTGTTATCACACATCATTGTCTGTGATGATAACACTGAGACGGTACAGATGATTGACAAGGATGGTCACTTCCTGATCATTCAAATTTATCAGAACGGGATAGAGAGGCCACGGAGCCTAAGCTTTGACGGCAGAACCCATCTGCTGTGAGTTTGTTCATGGGACAGCAACACTTTCTGAGCATACAGATACATAGAGAGACAGGATATCTGACCGAAAATTAAAAGAAATATATTGAATACAACCTGCACACTTTTTCAAACTGTTTCTATGCAAAATAGTGGGTGTGGAAGACATTTGTACTGAAGAAACTAGATGCATGTACGTCTATACATACATATACATTTATTTGATATCTATTGAATGTAGAGCAGCTACCACAATAAGTGAAAAATTTGTCTTTCTCGAGATAGAAAGGTGTCGCAAAAATTTAATGAACTAAATTAATTGATTACATGTACGGAAACAAACATAAATGTAGTTCTCAAGATAGGTATAGACCCAGGGCTGCTTGCCAGGTGATTCTAATTAATAATTTGTTCATAAATTACATGGACATATAAATACACACGGAACGCTGATTGATGTACATGTATTGATTTCAATAAGGAGAGAGAGGGGGGAGCTGTCATCTGATTGGAGTATTTGGAAATAGAGAACATTTTTCATACTACTGAGTAATTGTTAGTCCATTATTTATACACTGAAATGACAACGGATTTTTTCCGTTATTTCACGATCATGACAAGGAGCACACGATGGTGTGACCGATCAGCAAGGCATTCTTATTCCTCTTTGGCTCCTGATCCAATCTCTGATGTTTTTTGGGGTCCGTGTTTGCTCTGCTCCTGTTTTGTATTGTTTTGTGGACTTAGATATTGAATACTGTTCGTTATCTCCATATCCTTCATATTTCATTACATTATTAGATACATGTACAAAATTATAAGGTGACAGACAAGGAGAATATGTGACAGGACATACAGATTTTTAGTGTTTATACTTAAAATAGGTTGAGTTATACGTACACCATTGATCTTTCGTGGGGACCAGGGATTTGTTAAGCCAAAATTAAATCAATATGGTGTACTCTGAAAATGCAATCGTCATTCAATTATAGTGTTCTTGTGTTCGAGTAAAAAGATAATTTATCGTCAATCTGGAGTGGTTCAAGCAACAGAAAAAGCTTTAGAATAGATATTTAATTTTACTTAAGTGTGTAGTTCGTTTAAATAAAAAAAAACTTGTGAATACGAATGAAAAATGTCGTTTGGAGATTTAAAGGTAATTGATAAATATACGAAATATACAGACGTAAAACAGGACTGGAAGTTTGACATTTAAATCATAACTATCATGCAAAATGTAAAAAGAACTTTTTAGTATAATTGCACTTATTCTGATATTCGTCATGGGTATTTTTTTTCTTTGTTGAACATATTCTGATTTAAATGCACTGCAATCAGGAGACTCAAGTCTTTATAACATGTCCATGACTGGTGCAGGATGTGTCTAAACTGAAAGAAGATGAAATGTTTCGAAATATATAAACTAAACAAAAAATTTCCTACGATTTCTTAAGAGAAGGGGTAAATCGTGACGGTAAGCAAGTAATCTTTCCTCGCTGATATTTTTTTGTCCTGATCAAGTAAACGGAAAATATAGAAGAAAATTCATTACAGAAATATTGGCTTAACAATAAGTACGATGCTTTAGTCTAAGGGTAACCTGTATTTGCTGATCAGTCCTTTGTATCTGTCACAGAGCAATCACCCAAGTTAATTAATTGTAAATGAGTGAGTGATAGGTTGCAGGTGCGCGGCGCAGGCGTTGTAGCCCTGTATCCCAAGAGTGTAATTTTAGTTAGTTAGAGAGAAAGATAGTGAGCAAGCAAGGATTTATAATTTGTTTATTTGTCATTTCTGTTATCGTTGTTTATTGTGCGTGATAGAGTTCTGAGAGATGAAAGTGAGCACTAGAATGATTTGTGTGAGAAAGTGGGGCCCTGGGAACATGAGTGAGAGAGAAAGGAGAACAAGTCTGAAAGTCAACGAGTGTGGATGTGTTTTTGTACTGTGAACATTGTGATTTCTTATAAATATATCTTGTGTTGTAATTATGTAAATAAACGATGTAAATAAAAACAATCGTCATTAATTACCAGTGCGAGTGACAGGGAGGACCCCCGTCACATATTATGGTGACCAGCGGTGGGATTTACTTAACAATGTCTACATATACTTTGGAAAACTAACTTTTGGTCAAATACTGTGAAGACGCCACGGAAGAAGAGACAGGAGCCAATTGAGGATGTTATTCCCGAAGCTGTGCCTAAAGTTAAACAGTCATCCAACCTGATAAAGCCCAAACCATTTTACGGGAAACTCGATGAGGACTTCGACTCGTGGATTAAGAACTTTGATCGAATATCTAGAGCTAATTTCTGGACTGAACCAAGAAAATGCATAACTATACCTGCATTCCTCCGAGATCAAGCTGCAGATTATTATGAATCTTTAGACGACAATGTGAAAGATGACTATCGTTCTGTTTGTGACGCTCTGCGGGAAAGATTTATTCCTAAAGAACTCCAATCACTGTATTATTCCAACTTGTTCGGATACAAACAGGCAGAAATGCAAACCGTAGAAGATTATGCGGCAAACATAACGAAGCTTGCTACACGTGCCTACATGGACATGCCTGGGAGGCAGAAAGAAACACTCACTAAAGAGCATTTCGTGCAAGGATTGAGGCCCGAAATCAAGAGGTATGTGTTACTTTCTAACCCTAAGACGTTTGAGGAAGCTTTCAGGCATGCGAAGAGGGAAGAGTGTAACAACTTCCTGCCAGATGCCCCGATGGCCAGAGGAACTGTGGCATCTATGTCGTACGCTCCTACGAGAACGGAAGAGCTGGAAAAGTCACTCGCAGACCTGACCGCCAAGGTGTCAGTGATGGCAACTGAAATCGGTAGATTCGCATCTAAACAGCAATTTGTTCCTCCGTCTCGGGGACAAAGCCGTGGAGGAAGCCGAGGAGGAAGAGGCCGAGGATTCGGATTCCGCCCCCGACCGGACCGAAATCTTAGGACTACGGACGGGAGACCAATCTGCAACAAATGTCGTAGAGTAGGACACATAGCAGTCCGTTGTAATGAGCAACAAAGAAGCGCCAATTCGGAAAACTAAAGTCCGCCCTTTTGTGTGGAGGTAAAGGGCTAGAGGATCTAAAATACCCTCCTAGAGACAGCCGGTTGCGTAAAAGAGAAGAGGATAATTCTTCCGGAAGTAGTGAAAAAAGTGTTGAAAATGTGAAAAATGTATGTGAAAATATTGTTTCTTGTCAATTAAATCCTAAATTTTGTATCGCCAAATTTGTAGGATATGTGAATGAAAAATGTGCTGCGATGTTGGTCGACACCGGATCTAGTGTCACGATTATAAATGAAGCTTTCGCAAGCCAGAGTGGTATGGTGCCGGCTGGAGGAGTTAGTGTCACATCGGCAACGGGCAACCGTGTCGATATTGTTGGGAAGTGTGACTTTAGGTTAAGAATTGGTGAACAAACTGATGTTGTGTATAACGCATTTGTTGCTAGGGATTTCCCGTATGATTGTATTTTAGGCTTGGACATTTTGAAGGACTGTGCATGCTATATTGATGTTGCAAATGATTCTGTATATATAAATGATGAATGTATCTCATTTATTTCTGATGAAAGTTCGACTGGCGAGAGTGTGCAAGATGCATGTAATTACAAGAACTTGAATGGGATTGAGATAAGTGAGAGTGTTGAGTTTGGTAAGAAAGATATAGATGATTTCTATGTATCTGGTGATTTAGGTGAAACGGAACGCAAATCTATTACGAAGGTATTGGATAAGTATAGAAAGGTGTTTGCTTTCAGTGATAATGAATTAGGGAAGACAGATTTAGTTGAACATTCTATAGATACAGGGGACAGTAAACCCATTCATTTGAGGCCTTATAGGATTCCTCACAGCCAGCGGATGTTACTGGAATCCCAGATAGAAACAATGTGCGCTAATGGAATTGTGCGACCGTCTAAGAGTCCATACTCCGCCCCAATTGCTTTGGTGCCAAAGAAAGATGGCAAGGTTCGCATGTGCATTGATTTTCGTAAAATAAATGAAGTCACCAAAAAGGACGTTTACCCTCTCTCTAGGATCGACGAAATGCTGGATGCACTTAATAAGTCCAAGTACTTCAGTGTCTTAGATTTGTGTCAAGGATACCACCAAGTACCTATTAAGGAAAGTGACAGAGAAAAGACCGCGTTTTCCTTCTTTGGAGGGCATTATGAATATAATTATATGCCATTTGGACTTTGCAACAGTGCGCCAACATTCCAGAGACTTATGGACTCTGTGCTTTCAGGATTACTGTGGAACACGTGTCTTGTGTATATAGATGACGTAATTGTCTTTTCGGAAACTATTTCCGACCATGTCAAAAGACTTGAGGAAGTGCTAAAACGATTCGAAAATTCAGGATTAAAGTTAAAAGCGAAGAAGTTTTACTTCGGAAAAACGGAGGTCACGTTCCTTGGACACAAAGTCTCAGCTGACGGAATATCTCCTGACACGGAGAAAGTAAAGTCAATTCTCAACTTTCCGAGGTTAACAAATGTGAGCGAACTTAGAAGCTTTCTTGGACTCATCTCTTACTACCGTAAGTTTGTAAAGGATTTTGCAAGTAAGGCTGCTCCCTTACACAAGCTCTTAAGGAAAGGTGTCGAATTCATTTGGGACAATAACTGCAAAAGTGCGTTTGAATTCTTCAAATCAGTTTTGACCAGCTTTCCTATTCTTAGGTATCCGGATTTCTCGCTTCCGTTTATCCTGTACACGGATGCATGTGACACTGGTGTAGGTGCCGTATTAGCCCAAGAAGGTCCAGATGGTGAACGGACAATAGCGTACGCGAGTAGGAGTCTAAAACCAAATGAACAGAACTATGCAGTAATCGAAAAAGAGGCATTAGCCATTGTGTGGAGTGTGAAATACTTTAGACACTATCTATTCGGCCGGGAATTTACTGTGATAACTGACCACAACCCATTACGGTGGCTTATGGACATTAAGAATCCAGCAGGACGCCTAGCACGATGGTCATTAACTCTTCAAGAGTATGACATAACCATAAAACATCGACCTGGTAAGGTTCATCAAAACGCAGACGCCTTATCTCGAATTCCTGCCGAACCCCCTGTGACAGCCACCTGTGCTAAGGCAGACGCAGATGTGATACCAAAAAGGTCATATCAGGACATCTGCGACCGCCAGAAAAATGACCCTCTCCTAGCCGCTATCATTAATTACTTAGAGAAGGGAGAGTTGCCTGAATTATCTTCAAAGGCCCGTGAAACTGTAATTTTATCCGGTGATTATGAACTCGGACACAATGGTCTGCTACATCATCTTTGGCAGCCTGGATCTCATAGACGACGTCAAGCTATTAGACGCCAAATAGCTGTTCCAAGGAGCCTGATAGACGAAGTCATGTATGCCTGTCACGACGACCTGACAGCCGGACATCTCTCCTTCCAGAAAACGTATGACAAAGTCCAAGAGAGATTTCATTGGAAGGGTATGTATTCAGATGTAGAGTTCTGGTGTAGATCATGCGTAGACTGTGCTACCAAGAAATCGCCTAAAAACAGACCAAACTACCCATTGAACCCGCTACCGGCAGTTAACGGACCATTCGACAGAGTAGCTGTAGATGTCCTTGGACCATTTCCGCCAACCTACAAATCCAATAAGTATATTATTGTGTTCAGTGACTACCTAACTCGATGGCCTGAAGTATTTGCCGTAAACAATGCAGATGCAGAAACGACTGCGCGACTTTTTGTAGAGGAAATAGTGTGTCGTCACGGAGCGCCTAGAGAGCTTCTATCAGATAATGGTAAGAACTTTAGATCAAACCTGATAAAGGAAATATGCAAATTAACAAATACCAGGAAAACTTTTACTACTGCCTACCACCCGGAGACCAATGGCCTAGTGGAGCGCTTCAATGGAACACTCACAACAATGTTGTCAATGTATGTTTCAGGACATCAGCGTGACTGGGACACCTTTATACCATACATACTGTTTGCATATAGGACCGCCATCCATGAGACTACAAAAGAGTCACCCTTCTTCCTAATGCACTTGCGAGATCCTGTTCTACCCGTTGAAGCCGTGCTCTGTCCGCCAACATTTTCTTACGCTGTAGCAGACGACTATAAGGAAGAGGCAAAAGTCCGCCTTCAAGAGGCCTACACGCTTGTCAAAGAAAACTTACAAAAATGTCAACAAAACCAGAAGGAACATCATGACCGTGCAGCGAAAGAGACTCATTATACTAAACGTGACAAAATCTGGTTATTTACTCCAACGACTAAACCTGGACTCTCTCCTAAACTTACCCACAATTGGCACGGACCATACGAGATCATCGAGCGATTATCTAATGTTACATACAGACTACAGGACCCTGATCACAAATCAAAAACTTTGACAGCGCATGCTAACAGGATGAAGCCGTACCTTGATCCTAATGACCACCCGGATCACGACTACATCCCGGACGAGGACGTTGGATACGAAGACGAGACGGCCGATGACAACGGTCCCATTGTCAAAGTATTAGATATGATGCGGTCAAGAAACGACTCAAAGCGGTTAGAGAAACGTTATTTTGTGCAGTTTCAGAACGGACACACCCAGTGGTTAGGTGAAAATGAAATCAAAGACTTTAGGATTGTACAAGATTTTATTCAGTCAAAGAAATAAATAATTGAAGTGTATATATACGTAGGTTGTGTAAATAATGTATATATAAAATGAACATTTGTTTCGAAAAAAAAATGTAAAGATAAAACGCAAAAATCTAAGAAAAAAAAAGGTAAAACATGAAATGTGTATGCTTTTTAAACTATTTTGTTATTTCTGTGTGTAGTAAGGTCTCTTTAGCTATGAATGTGTGATTCTTGTAAGCGATATCAAATTGTCATTATCAGTCTACTACATGTAATTTTATTAGTGTGTCGGGACGCCACACTTAAGAGGGGAGGTATGTCACAGAGCAATCACCCAAGTTAATTAATTGTAAATGAGTGAGTGATAGGTTGCAGGTGCGCGGCGCAGGCGTTGTAGCCCTGTATCCCAAGAGTGTAATTTTAGTTAGTTAGAGAGAAAGATAGTGAGCAAGCGAGGATTTATAATTTGTTTATTTGTCATTTCTGTTATCGTTGTTTATAGTGCGTGATAGAGTTCTGAGAGATGAAAGTGAGCACTAGAATGATTTGTGTGAGAAAGTGGGGCCCTGGGAACATGAGTGAGAGAGAAAGGAGAACAAGTCTGAAAGTCAACGAGTGTGGATGTGTTTTTGTACTGTGAACATTGTGATTTCTTATAAATATATCTTGTGTTGTAATTATGTAAATAAACGATGTAAATAAAAACAATCGTCATTAATTACCAGTGCGAGTGACAGGGAGGACCCCCGTCACATATCCATCATAAAACTTGAGAAACTATGTCTGTTGATACTCAGTTTTATTTACTTCATCAACTTCATGATTAATAGTTTGCCTAACTTTAAACAATCGGTCATATCATAGCATGCTCCTGTATATCAAAAGGGAAACATAAACTTCATATTGAACAGGTGATAAGGCTACATTCCTACACAAATAAAAAGAATTGATAAAGAAAAGTTTAATTCTTCATATTTATCATAGAGTGTTGTTTTATCTTACATACACCGTTCTTCTATGATAAAATCTATATATACACTATTGTTCTATTATTTCAAGTTCACTTTGATATAGCTAGTCTTCATACATGAATGGCATAATCATTGTTCATTAAGGAAGGGAGCCTGTTTGGGCATATTTTAAATGGAACGCCAAGCGGATTAATACGCTTTTGACGTAGCTCAAGATGACATAGCTAAATTGTGTTATACAAAATGGATCAAATCTTTCACCCAATCAAATGACGTGTTACAACTAAAATTAAATTATTTGTTATTTGCGAAGATTTCATTTTAGAAACTTTTCGTTTCTTACTATTTTCCAATTTCTTTTAGGAGATTGTCTACTAACAGACATTCTGAATCATGGGTCAGGATCAAGCACCCAGCGGTGTTCTCAGTGTCATAGGAAAACAGAATTCTACTGCAACACATGTAATCATGATTTATGTCTAAAGTGTAAAGGGAGACACTTTACAAAATCAGAAACCAAATACCATGAAGTAGTGTTTTATTTCATTAGCCACTGCACCAAGAATTTGACTGCACGGTGTAAAGTAGGTTTTCAATGCCAGGGGGACACAGAATTCTACTGTAACACATGTGAAAAGGAACTGTGTCTACGGTGTAAAGAAAGACATGTAATTGAATTAGATACCATATACCATGATGTTGTTTTTTACCTGGAGAAATATAAAAACTTTACAAAACAAGAAATCTGTGACAGACATCCAAAGAGAAACTACGACAAATATTGTGGGTCCTGTAATCTTCCTGTCTGTGTCCAATGTATAGAACACAGAACACACGATGTCCTTGACATAAGAACAGCTTATGAATCAAACCGACAAAAGTACAAAAAAGTTATTCACAACATCAGAAGTGAAGCCCTTTATCATAGCAGTGCTATCTTGACCGAAATAAAGTGTGACATTACAACTTGTCACTTAGAAATATCGAACCTGCATTTAAAAATGTCGAAAAAAGCTCAAAGTCTTATTGAAACTCTGATATGTGATGTTAAAACCAGACATAAACAACAGAATAAAATGTTGCACAATTATATAACTAGCTCAGACAACGATGAACTCATATCTAAAAGATTAAAGAAGGGACCGGTTAGATATATTCTTTTTCTTAAGAAAGTGTGCGCCTCCAAATCTAAAAATACTGTAATTATGACACAATATAATATGATCGCTCGAGCTATAGAGGACATCTCTAAGTTTGTGAGTGAAATCCAGATTTTAGAGAAGGGGAAAAGAAAAGCAAAAGCTGAATCTCTGGTCAAAATGATGTCGACACCCGTGTTCATTAAATCTATCTCAGTGGGTGTTCAGGATGGATATCACATTTCATGTTTGTCGTCGGAGGAATTTTGGATCAGTGATATCTGGGATAACAATTTCATCCTTACAAATACAGAAGGTGACATATTACATGATCTGACCGCGATACTCGGTGGACACGGATCACATACTGTGAACATTGAAGGTGAGCTAATTTATATAGACAAGGATTATAAAATTATCAAACTTTCTAAAGATAATAGATTGGAGTCTACGTTGATGAAGAAAATAGAACCATGGGTACCACAATGTGTCTACTCCTCTACTATAAATGGGGATTTACTAGTCGGGATGTGTAATAAGACATTAACCGAAGGAAAGATTAATCGGTACACTGCCAATGGAACACACATACAAACAATACAACACAACAGCGAGGGTGAGGCACTATATTGGTATCCTAGATACATTACAGAAAACCGCAATGGGGATGTTATTGTGTCCGACGATAAAAGCGTAGTTGTGAACGATCGTGGGGGAAGTCATCGCTTCTCCTACAGAGGACATCGAGAAAAATATCCACTAAGGCCATTTGGTGTCTGTACTGACGCGCTATCAAACATTTTGGTATGTGATGATGAAACTAGCACAGTACAGATGATTGATAAGAATGGTCATTTTCTCTCAGAGTTCCAGACACAACAAAGTCGACCAAGAGGCCTGGGTTATGACGACAAAACTCATCATCTATTGGTTGGGTCGATTGAAAATAAAAAAGTCAGTGTATACAGATATATAGAGAGACAGGTCCCTCTGGAAAGTAATTAAAATTAACAAGGATTCGGAAAATGCAACAATATTGTATGCCTTGTTCAAAGATTTAACTTTTTAAAATTTAATTCTGGTTGTAACACTGTATTTCATTGGATAAAAATTTACATTTAATGGGTTGCCTACGTCACAATGACTTTCGTCAAAAACGTATCAATCCTCCTGACGTTATATCAAATTTTGTAATAATTGAAGTCATTTTGCTAGAACAATCATCTTTTTCTCTTACATCACATGAATGAAAATTGAATTATAAGGAATGAATTTAATACCTACCCATTTTATACGGTATAAATTGGGTTGAAACAGTTTACGCTTTTTTATAACATTGTATAAACCACTTCGGTTTATATACCTTAAAATTTTTTTTAAAAAATGTTCCTACATAAATCCTTTCGAGTAAAGGTCTAACATTTCTAATTTTTTGCTAGGAGGGTATAAAAATCAATGTTTGACCGCTAGGTTAGATGTTATACCGCTTATGTCACAGAAATCACGGAGCAAAATCTCATTTTCATCCGTTGGTCTTCAACAGTGAGGGGTCTGCGTTAACATCACGGAAGACAGTACAAAATAAATGTATGTCAAAAAATGGAAGGTATAACAAAACATGTATTGACTGTGTTATCAGGCAAAATGCGTTTTGTCTACCCCCGAGCCAAACTATCTGCCCTCGGCCTAATAGCCTCAGGCAGACAGTTTGGTTCTTGGGTCCGACAAAACGCATGTTGCTCTCAAACTCGTTCATTAAATGTACTCGTATATTGTTTGTAGACTTTTTGACATCGATCACTGTTTATTATCATTGACTTTTTCACCGTTCATGGTAGCTCAGTCGGTAGAGCGCTCGCTCCGTGATCGGGAGGTCGTGAGTTCGTATCTCGGCCGCGACTGACCTAGGTCGATACAAAATGAGTAGCAACTGTTCCTTCGCCATGCGCTCGGCACTTTGTTGAAGTGAAAGTTGTGGGTCCTTCTGATGAAACCTTAGAAACCGAGGCCCCGTGTCAGCGGCAGGCGTTGGCACGATAAAGATCCTTCACTGCTCAATGGCCCTGAGTGCCGAGTAAAGGTCAAAATTTGAAGCCCTTCACCGGTATACGGTGACGTCTCCATATGAGTGAAGAATTCTCGAGAGGGACGTTGAACAATATACAATCAATCAATCAATCATAAATTTTTTCATGATAATATACAAATATTCTATGTTTTTGTACAATGTTTCCTTTTAAAGAAGGTAAAAAATTAAATAGTCTACAATTGTACAAATGTACATTTAAAGAATTTTTTTTCTTTTTATTACCACGGTGTTGTAGTACCATGTAGTAGGTCATATGTATAAATATTTTATTATGGCAATTTTCAAAATGTTGTACTTAGGAGATGACTATCTAAGTTTCTGAACTTGTGTCTGATCCTCTTGATTCTTTGTCAATAAAATATGTTCAATCAGTCTTCGCATGATCAAGCTCAATGACAATGAATGAACCGTATCGTTGTTACATTACATATGAAACCTCTGTTCTTTATAAATGGTCACAAAGATTAAAAATAACACTAATACCTTCTGTAGTAACTTTATTTAAATTAATCCTGGTTTAAATGGTCGCTTGTATCATGCCAGCATGTTTATTTTCGATCTTTGTAGTGGAATTTTGCAATTTATTTTGTAATATTTTCGCTATATGTACATCCAAGCTTTAATGATTTTTTGTTTATCAAAAATTGCCTTGTATTTATTTCATTCCTTTGGATATTTGTTATTTTCGTGTGCCTTTTTTGAAAATACAGTTCAAAAAACCGATAATGTGAAATTCAAAGCAAAGATTATTTCACAATGACATCGACGAACCGAAACTTTTCTACAATGAAGCGCATTGAAGTGGTAAAATTTTCCGTTCGAATGGAACGTTTTGAGCTATCTTTAGAACGTTATTGTCATCTTATGACACGCCCATTTCTTTAGAAATGGATAAAATTGTCAATTTGTTTATTCGAATACCTGTAGAACAGGTTTTCCATAAATATAATAGCCAATGAAATTGACGGTCTAAATAAACACCGAGTAAACACGTGTTCGACCGAAACATGTGTTGTGGTAACTTCAATAGACATGATAAGTTCAAAAATATGTACATATTCGTTGCAATTTGAGTTTTACAGAAGCGGGGAGTCTCTAACTCTCTCTTCTGATTTTTTAAAGCTCCATTTCAGTGTAACTCATATTGCTTGTCGCGAAGATTGGGGTGTCCTAAAACATTGTACGACGAATATTTCTTTCTCGTTTCTAAAAATATGGGCGTGTCATTATGTTGTAATTGACTTTCAAAACATGACTCAGAACGTTTCGTCCAAACGGAAAATTTTACCACTTCAATGCGCTTCATTGTATCAGAGAACTGTTATGCAAGTGAATTTAAATGTGAAGGTAAGAAAATGATTAGAACTTGTACATGTCACACCTTAAATTTTACAACGTTAACATTCTTTTTTAATTTAAGAACTATTGATAATTTAATGATATTGAGAAAAAAAATCATGATAGATGCTGTTTGATTTTCTTTTATTTGAATGATATCAAAGGAAGCATCATACAGATTAATTTTGACCGTTTATATCTAGTATAAAACTGCTTGCAAATAAATCATGGTTTACTGCTCTTATTAAGAACAGAAATGAAAAGTGCATGGCATAGAATGCATCAACATTCAGCCTGATAGCTGGTCACCATTTTCAAAACTGAAAATATGTTCCCTCATAATATATATTAATGATATACCCGGTATTAACGCATAATACATGATATACGACTAAATTTTTTAATTACCAATGAAAGGGAGAAAATATGTATTTTACGAAAACTTTTAAAACAAACAACAGTGTAGAAAATATCTCGAAATCCTAAATTTTAATTTGAATGTACTACTCATGTAACATTGGGCTTAATATTTAGACACAGACAATCACTTTCTTTTGTTGTAATACATACTTTTTATCTATATTCCACTATTTTGTTGCTTTTTGAGGCTGATATAGACATAAATGTAAGGGTAAGGAAATTTATTTTCTGACAATGCATATTATATTTTCCCTTTTCGGATACTCTGCTATTCCAAAAATGCAAACGATGTATCGTATTGGAGGGTAAAATGGCCCTCAGTTGAAGTGGCGGTGGAATTTAATGGTGTATACTTTATACAATTCTCATAGCAATAAGGGTTATATATACAAATGCCAATATCAGTATATGAAATAAGAATCCTAGGACTTAATTACATTTGGAAAATGCTTTCCTATAACTTCGATCACTGCTTACTAGTATTGTATATAAGATCTTTAGTTAAAGATGTATAATTGTTTTCATCTGTAAACCTTTACTAAGTATGATTTGTTCATATTTGTTACTTTATTGAAGAATTAACTAAATCTATTACATTTTCCAAGTTTAAGGAGAAAAAAAATCAAAGAATTATCCACTTTTCTCAGCATGTCATATAATATTAAGTCTCTTCCATAGAAATAAAATGTTGATATCAACGGTCCTTAATGTTAATTTTTTTTTTAAAAAATGGTAGTGTAAAAGATATTTTATGCATTTGTAAAAGAAGATCTACAAGATCAAACCCTGTCAATATTTGAATCCATTGTATGGTATGTATAAGAATAAATGAAAAAAGAAATATTTTTGGGAAGCTACTTCATTTGGACTTTCTGTATAAAGTAATTTTAGAGGATTGTTCATAAAGACCTTCACCTTCCCTAAACATGGACACTCTGGGATTTAGGAAGTATTGCCGTGATCGGAGTGCCAGAAAGACAATAACCAGATAGGTTCAACATGTAAAATGTAAAAACACATATTTATTTTTGAGATGTTTTCATTTTAAAATTTAATGTCTTTTCAGAAGATTGCTGTTCAAAGATGTAGATCCTCCAAAAAACGTTAAATCTATCTTAACCTTCAAATCATGGACATGAAAGGATAAATCATCCCGTGTAAAGTAATGCAATTTTTGGAGTGTCAGAACGAAACCGAATACATCTGTAACACGTGTAAACATGACCAGTATCTACAGTATAAAGTGCGACAGTGTTCTCTATGTCAGGGGAGACACAGAATACAACCAGTACTGTAAGACATGTAAGCATCACCTGTGTGTCACAGATTGTCGAGCGGATTTACCTTTTTACAAATTTCAAATATAACTCAAACTCTTGTTTCTTTCTTACACTTTGCATATTTGATAATTCTTGATAAAAATATACAAAGTCATTGTGATTGCTGTTGTTGTCCTGATGACCAGTTATATATATATAATCTATCTCAGTAAGAATCATCTTAGTCACTGCATTGTGACGTCAAATTTATGAAACACGAAGTTTTGTTGCAGGGCAAAAAACGATAAACACGTGACTGTCTCGGCCAATTAGATATTATCTAATTAGTGGTTTTTGTATGAGATATTATAAATAACAATCAAAAGGTAAAAGCATGGTTTAAGTTTTTGCAGACAAACAGATAAATAAGCAAACAGACAGACGGACAGGGCAAAACTTTATTTCCTATGTAGCTTGTTACAAGAGCTTTTATTAACAGATCGAATGTAAAAATCCATGCACATGACAAAAGCCGGATGTATATAAAACGTGATGAATTCGAAACAAGACATACGTTTTTCTTTGATAAAAAACAAATAATATGACGTCTCTATGCATTGGGGTTCGTAGTTATTTTATAAACAGATTGAGACACAGTTGATTAAATTCTTATGTTTACAAAGAATTTTATGGTAACATAAGAAATAAATTATTTAATTTGGTCTAATCAAGGGAGTACGGTGATTTACCACGGGTTGTATTCTTCGGCCTCAGGTTGTATGAAATAATACCTGGAGTAAATCCACGTATACCATTCACTGAACCTGGATAACTTGTAAAATATCCTTAATTTTCGATTCAGGGGGCAAAAAAATATTCTTGAAAAAAAAATGACAAAATCAATCATATATGAAGTATGATTAGTTTTTTTTTAATTTTATAAACATGTATACAAGGAATAACGGGTGTCATTTTTTAGTTTTACAATAAAAGTCCAGAAAAAGTTGCAATTGGATTTCCATTATCTGCATAGAGCCGAGGCGATGTTACATATGCAGCGACCAATATTCGATCACCTTTGATCAATTCAAGACTGATCATGTTAGAAGCTGCCGAATATACAGATTTTGAATCTCCACTTGCACCAATGACAACCTGAGATACTCCATTTTTATTTATTTTCACCCAGGAGTTGTGTGATCCTTCTGACATGATAGAGCAAAAGAATATATATGTTCCATTTATGGGGGCAGTAAATACCCCATCACTTGGGTTATAAGCATTTCCCTTATTGGTTATTACATGCGGAAATACAACTGTTTGGGAGGATCCAATGGATGTGGTACTTTTAATCCCTGCTGTGAACACCACTCCTATCCTTTGGAGACTACGAAACTCTGGAAATTAATGCAAATGAAACCTTATTAAGTGAATTTCGGGGGGGGGGGGGGGGGTCCCACACATCGCTTACCTTCCACGATCTGAGGATGTTGTCTAGATTGAAACATTATCAATGTTGTATTAATGCTGTCAATCACTGTTCGTAATCTTTAAATTTTCATCAATATCTTTATTATTTAAATAGATAATTGCAGTGCACCATGGCTTACTATTTAAGCCTTGCATTGGTTACGTTTAATGGTTGCTTCATTTGTTCTGCAAAAAATTCCATCAACCTACATTTATGCAGGAAATTTATTCTTGAAGCACAGAATGGACAATCTCGCTTACTTATGGGACCTTCTCATTTTCTTATTTTGCTGCAGGACAGAGAGACATCTTGGGAACATTTTCAGCCTATATTTTACATGTAGAACGGAAATTTTTTTAGAAGTTTCAGTGCTACATTCTTAATAATGTCAATTGAATTGGCAATTGTAATGTCATAAAATGCCATCATTGATGTGCTTCTATTTTTTTTTCATTTCAACTGCTCAGAAAACAATACATATTTGCGCAAATGCTTTATAATTCTATAATTTAACAATTCCTGATTTATTCTACCATCTGATTTATTCAGATCCTTTCAACTTGATAAATTACTTTTGTAATTTTTGATAAAGCGATCACCGTAGGACAGAATCCTAAAATATTTATGTAATAATTAATTCTTTATTTTCTTCATATCTTATATAAAGCGTTAATTTATATTCAATTTGATAGTTAGCACCTGCTGAAATAGCAGCTTTACGAGTATGTTATTTTATTTCCTTTTAAAGATTGGTTCAATAATTTACCAAACAAAGCTCTTTATAATAGGGAATTGCAACTAGTGGTTTGTTTAGAATAAGTGTAAAAGATGTTTCATTTCTTTGTTGGTCATATCAACACATAACTTGGGGCAGTTTACGCTTTATAAACCGCGAAGCGGTTTATAAAAAAAGTGAAAACTGCCCCAAGTTTTGTTATATCGTAAAACATCAGTTGAAATTAGCTTCATTCCTTATAATTTAATTTCAGTATAGACAATAAGACAGTTTTTCCTCCAGAATAAGGCTTCAAATTGAGTATTATTTTAAAAGTAACGTCAAGCAGAGTAATACGTTTTTGACGTAACTCATTGTGACGTAGGCAAGTTATGTTATCCAAAATATTATATGTTCCTCTGAATGCTTCAGCCAATGAAATACCTTGATTCAAGTGAAATTAAATTATTTTCATATATTTAGAAAAATAATGGGAATTTAATTTCTTAATCGTTGTTATAAATATCTGGGAAAGAACTTTATTCGGTAATAACCAATAATTGCCCCCCAAAATCAAACTTTGATAAAGATGTATTTAATAAGTTCTTAAACAGTGGAGTACGAGGGCTGTTCAATTAATAATGTCCTCGGTGCTCAGAAAGAAGCAAAAGACTATCTTCAATTATTAAGTCTTCATTATTTTACTTATTAATCTCTTTGAATTACACAACATGTCGGTAACCTTTTCTATCCAATTTCTGACTGATTTTAGAACTCATTTTTGGGTATGACTCTTGGTATACTGGAAAATGGCAAATCCAATGATTTCCTGGACTTGTTTCTTCCTTATCAACGGTGTTTTTTTTTTCAAGTTTGGAAATAGAAATAAGTTAAAAGATCTGGCGAAAATTGTTAATGTGAAAAAATTTTAACTATCTGTGTATCCCGAAAACCACTTTACTCATCAGGGCGTGCGGGTTTGGACGCTGTCATGAAGAAATTTAATGTAGTGGATTCCTGATTCTGGGTCCCTCCTCTAATAAACCTTTTGATTTTTTTGCAAAAAAATTGTTTTCTAGTCTCATCCAGAAATAAAATTGTCTCCCTGAATACGAATTTGAAAAACAATACCATTAATATTCAAGAACATTGCATATAAATCTGTCTTTGTACTCTTGCAATTCTTTGCTCTCGCCAGACCTTCAATGTTTTTGTCAAGTACACCTTATGGTAAATTTTGTTAGGAGGATTTTAAGCAGTAGATTCAAGTTCCATTATCTGTTTGAATATCCTAAAAAATGTGAATAACTACAATTACTGATATTTTAAAATAATTGTTGAGACATTTATACACGCTGTCGTTTTCACTCATTTTTCGAAATATAGGGTGACCTTTGAGTACTAAGCTTCTTTACTGTCAAACGTTTCTTAAAAACAGTGTAAACTACCCCCGAGGTGATGTCTATCAATTTTGCTATTTGTCTTAAAGTTAATCCTACATCATCAAGTATTTTTGTTGAAATTTGGCAAACAGTACGTAAGTGTTATAATTTTTTGTTGGCAAGGACGGTACCTATTTTTGATGCCCATTATATAATTCTTTATCATTGCAATCCACCTGCTCATTTGTCTAAAAACAGGTATTGGTTGCTGTAAATGTCACA